>CAVNYO010000464.1:0-60633 GCA_963692855.1 Mycena citricolor | reverse complement strand
ACCCCCCAGCCCAACTCTACTCCATTCGTCCCCTCGGTGGCCATGCCCACTGCAACCTCTACCCCTCAGTCCTTCACCCTGCCGGATCGCCCATGGCCATCGACTCGGTGAGGACCAGGGTGCCTCGGAGGCAGACGGCACGGCGAGGGCGTGGTGTTCTTGGATCGGTCGCCCGTACTGACTCCCGCGGTAATCTATTGTTTCCAGGCGATCCGGCTACGACCGGGCATAAACCCTACAAGTTCGGGGTATACTCGTCGAGGCGACGAATCTTGAAGAGGGGATGATGTCAGGGGAGACGTGTCAGCAGGATGAGGTCATCGGTATTGATCCGGCGGTGTTCCGGCGGTGATCCGAGGGTTATCAGTCAGCGGTGTCATGCTCCTTACATCATCTACTTGTATATAGATTTGCTGGGATCTCTGATCCCCAGTCTTGTTATCGACTTGGCCCCTGGGCTCCACTCCCCTTACAACAAGAAAAACTAGCCATGTGATATAGATAGGTGAGCTTTGATTTGCCCACATTGTATATCAGAAAGATGTTGGTATTTTGAGAGGACCATCTTTTGCAGCTTTTTAGTGCATCCACAATTTACCAGTAGAGCATATTAGATTTCTTAGAAACCACCACTTTCTACAAAAAAGCTTCTATAGAAAGTTCTTGACTTTCTATGGGAAGTGATTCAAATCTGTGCAATTGTCAGACGTGGTCACACTGGTCACAATGGATGACATTCATTTCGATCCAAATCGTGTCAAGTGTGTCATGCACACACGTGTTGTCTTGCACCTCCTCTGCACTAGAGGTTGCTCTTTTCAGCACAACTGGGAGTGTGGGAGGCAGGAGACGGTGGAATTGGCGAGAGTTGGTGGTGTGACAAGTAATGTGATTGTATGTGGAGTTCCTTTTGCTATAGAAAGTGGCCCAGATTTAAGCGACATTTGATATATTTTATGTAGAAGGTTACTTTTTACAAATTCCAATATGCTCTAGTGTGTGCAGTCCGCTAAGACTGCAGGGGACTTATTTTTTCCGTGGAAAACATGTGACAATCTAGAAATCCGATTTTCACTGTTCTATTTTGTGAGTAACATTCAGTAGTCTTTTGCAAGGTCAGGAATGCAAATTGCCGGAATCAACAGATTCTCCTAGTGGTTTTAATCTGTTTTCAGTGAAAAAATATTATCTTTTTTTGTTTCTATTTTCAGTGAAAATCGACGTCTATTCCCAGTGAGACTCGATTAAAAAAAGATGCTCTATTTACAGTTCTGTTTTCGGCAGGAATATATGTCTATTCATGGTAAAAATTGAGCTGTAAATCGACGTTTATTTTCAATATATATTTTTCGTCTGAAAACAGAACAGTGAAAATCGGACTTCTAGATTGTCATGCGTTTTCCACGGAGAAAAAATAAGTCCCCCCGCAGTGTGATAGGAATTCAAATTTTGCTGGTATACTTATCCAGAATTATTACAGATCATTTAAAAACAACAAGAAAGCATAAAATACAGATGAGCAAAGTCGTTGCCTCAAGGCTCAAACCTCAATCGGGTCACACAGAGCACTTCCGGCTCGGTGCCAAGAGCATCCAAGACCTTTCTGGGAGCACAACAACACGCAGCTCTCTCGTCCCACCTGCAAGCTCCACACAAGTCTTGTAATGCTTCCAGTCATGCTCGGGCGCCAAAAGCGGGAGCTCGGAAAACGGGCAGATGCGTAGATCGACCGCTCCGGCCGCGTAGTCCATGATTGTGAATGTGGCAAGCGGATCGGGGCTCGGCAGGCGCTTTGCATCGGTCTGTGTGAGAAACATAAGAAATGCAGGAGGCGGGCTGGATCCTGTGAGGAATTATTCAGAGCTGTCTTGAATCAGAGCAATACGCAACCGTCACAGACCAAGCTTGCCGCAAAGCGACCGGTGTGTGCCCTGCTTCCAGTCTCGTCTGGCAATGCTTGTTGCAGTAGAACACTTGTCGGCACTGTGAGCACCGTTTGAATTGTTTCTTCGAGGAATCT
Organism: Mycena citricolor; assembly: GCA_963692855.1. NCBI lineage: Eukaryota > Fungi > Basidiomycota > Agaricomycetes > Agaricales > Mycenaceae > Mycena > Mycena citricolor. The sequence goes on along the minus strand of CAVNYO010000464.1, from coordinate 58,613 downwards.
TGGGGGCACTGATTTATTCATTCTGGTCAGCTCATATTCTCTCATCTAATTGCTTCAATCGCACCTGAGGCCCATCACATAATATGACCCCCACCCGCCCGCGCGAGTCGAAATCTTTCTTGATGGAAAAACGGGCTTTCAACAATGGCAGCATCCGAGACCACGGTGTGACTAGCGGCCCGATCGGGAACTTCAACTGTGTCTCCTCAAGTGAGACAAGAGCACGTTCGAGATACGCCAAAACAGAATACGACGTCAGCTGCCCGGGGAGCACGTCGCTGAGCAGTTTCATCTGGTTTGGGAAGAGCGTGTCTGCGTTCATGGATGTTGTCCCCGGAGATGCGAGAATGCCGAGATTTGTCTTGGCGATAGCGGGAAGCAGCCCGGAGCACAAGGCCTGTCGGACCCAGGAAGGATTTGGCTTTGCCCGGGTGAGCAGCGTGAAAATCGGGCCCTGCAAAGTCAGCATCACGCCCGCTCCATTAGTCACAGGCAGGGCGATTCTCCCGATACGGTCGAGACACAGCGAGAGCTTGACCAATCCAGCGGCAAGGCCCATGTCCATGAGGACGTCGATCAGCACGTCCGAATACGCTACTGTGATCTCCAATAGCGCCGTCAGCGACTGGACGGTCCAGGGCAGCATAGTAGCCTCATGCCACTCCTTCTCGCGTCGCGTTATGCGGATGTGTTGAATGACGAACATCGCATAGTCCACACACGTTCCCCCGCACGCCTCAAAGATCTCCCCTTGGACGTGCGGCGCTGCATGATTGAAGATCAGAAGAGAGCACAGCAACCGCCCGAGATCCGAAGTATACGGCAGTGCCCAAGACAGATCAAATACAGCGCGGCGCCACAGATGAACCAGGTGCCGAATCAGTCCGGGTGTCACGTGCACGATGCCAAAGGGCACCGGCGGTTGCGGGGAGGCGCCTGAGAGCCATCTGTCGGATACACACAGCTGACGCAGAACGGAGAGTGCAAGCTTCCGAACGTCGGTCCCTTCAAGCGATACTACATCCCGATCGTCCAGCATCTGATGCATGCACAAGCATTGCCAGATCCGGGGCCATAGGCTCACTATAGACATCTCTGGGATGAGTGATTCCCTGAGCAAAAGTTCGATTGATTGTAGCACGGGGTATGTCTTCAGGATGTAATCGGCCGGCGGTATGGCATCGTCTCCGTGGTCGATGGTCTGCGGTGGTTCAAGCAGCCGAAACAGCAACGGAAGGAGGGCCGCCTGGTCGCAGGGTGGCAGTTTTGGTATGGCGAGGATTGCTTCCAACTCTTCCGGCTTACAGCTTAATGCAGTCTTGGCAATGTTCTATCATCAAATTTGAGTCCTTAGCCCACGATTGAGGCAACGGTGAGCTTCCCTGAAGACGAGCAGGAAGCCTGGCAATATTCGCCCATCTCAGAGTTTCTTCGGGCATGGTGGTAGCGGAGGAGAAGCGGCAAAACCGTTGACAACCCAGGAGGCATTCGAATTCCTCAACCCAATTAGGTTCGAATCTGCCCGCCGAATTCAATTGCAAGTGCGACATCGATCATTGCCAGTTGACATCTTTGGCAGATTGTAACAGGTCGCTCGACACCCGGCTCGTGCAAAACACAATTATTGCGGACTACTCACTACATTGCGTTGATTCGAGCTCGGGATACGATCGAGAATCGTAAATTCCTCTGGTTTGAGTCCAGCAGTCAGCATCCACACCAGCTGCTTAGAAGTGCGGTCACAAATGGACATGCCCGCCACTTGACAATTTGATAACAAGTCATTGATGATGATCTCACATAGAGCAGCTCGTGAACCGGGCGGACAGAGACTCAAGCTCCCAACAGGTTGGCGCTTCTTATCTTACCTCAATGGCGACTAGCCAACATCTTTCCCAATCTTAGGGAGCATGGGAACAGCACCAGCAGTCAGGCGGAAGGGTGAGTGCAAGAATCTGATACGATATTCCTTATTCACTTGCTTCCAATGGACTCCGCATCGGAATAGGGTTGGTGAGCAAGGAATATTTTCAACTTGCTATGCAGTTCCTCTGAGAATATTTCTTCCCAAGAGGTTGGTTAAATCGAACTTGCCCCTATTTTGTCAAGGACTGGCATCATGCGCGGCTAAGGCTGGAAATGCCCTTGTGGATAGGATGTGGGAGCATCTCTTGATCAAAATAAATCCCTGCAAAGCGTTGCGACGACGCAAACCTTTGTTCCAAATATTCGTCCTAATGATAGCACCGACGATGATTGGCAGGGGAATGACAAGTGCACTCAGCCGGTATTGACCTACAAGCTAGAACGTAATACAGAGGATCGATCCCACTCTTGTTTTCGGACGGTGATCGCGGAATACTTCACATCGCTTTGCATTTCTCTTCAGTCTCAGGGCTGCTCGCCGACCGGGGAGTGCACCCTGCTTCCTCTCCCGCTGCCTACCCACACCTGACCAATCTTCGCCACCAAGCTCGGTCAAAAACGCATCAGCGCGCCGAAGAAGGGAACCGGCAGCTGATGTACTGCTTGGTCTTCATTTTCGGAGAGGAAAACGTGCGAGAAACGTTCATTCATGCACTTTGCCTGGCTAGCGCATCGGTACATCGGTCCGGATCAGACCTTGTTGTACGGAATCGACAACAAGCTTGATGGGGATAGCCTCGACGAGCAAGACATGCTGCTGGGGAAACTTACATCAAGGAGCACTGCCAACTGATGGGTGGATATCTAGCTGCGAATAGACACGCATCCGTTCGTCAAAAATATTCGCTGGCAGTCGATGTTCGAAGTGGAACGCTCGCCGCACGAAGCGAACTGCTTTCGCATCTGACTTGTGCGGGAGCTTTCGCATCGTTCTCTCCGGGAGGGATCAATCGGTGAGCCTTGTTTTAAAGAAGTTTTTCCACTATGAGAGCTCGCAAGCGAGAATCAGTTTCACACCCTGGCCTGCGCGACCGTAAGTCCGTCTCAACCCGAGGGTCTCGGGATGCTGGGCGGACGGACTACTTGCCACAAGACCGGCCATGTCGTCGTCTACATGCGAGATGAATTTCCGTTGGCCATGGCCGTTGACGGTGATCGACATTGACAACTGGGCCAGAAACGTGGTGTGGCCGCAAAAGTGATTGTATTAGGCAATTTTTAACCCGAGCGTGACCTTGCTCAGCAGAGCATCACTATCCATCACCTGACCTACTTCGTTTCTCCGATTACTTCGATCGATGGTGTATCTCCGTCAATGGAATCAAGTGCTTGATTTGACCTCGACTCGTAGCAGTCTCAAGTCCGTTCTCGCTCGTATTACAGAAACTAGCTCAATACATTCATCGCCGCGCTACTTAACGTCTCCAAGCGACCGCATTTCCGATGTTCGCTCCCGATGCAAATACATCCACTGTCTAAATGTAAAATCCCACTGGCGGACAGCAGGAAATCAGCCAGCCTGCGAAATGGAATAATTCTACCATACTTACACGAGTAGACGAGCGAGGTCACGAACACTCTCGAGATCTGATGCTTCCGCCGATCGACATCGTTAATGATTTCCAAAGCTGCACCGAGGGAGGGTTACCCCGAGGTTTCTATGGATAATGGCATCGCGGAATATACCGCACTCGCTCAAAGAGCGGCAGGCCGCCGTCGTCCTGGTCGCCGGCGGCCACCCCCCTCCTGTCGAACACTCTACACCATTCATAGCCAAAATGGGCAGAAACGACAACAGGAACAACCACCCAATTGATCAGTGCGTGGCTGTCAAGCAACCGAGGGTGATTGATGATGATGAGGACCGGCAGCGCGTCAAACGCGTGGTACATTGCCAAGGAATCGAAGCGTGCTATTTATAGCCGTGACCGCTCCCGAGTCACGACTTTTTCATTTCGAAATTCACTGGCCCCTGGCTCAGTTTTCTCCAAAAATCGACGGGTAAGAGGAGAGCCTATGGAAAATTGCCATTTACGTAGAGCTGTTGGGAGAGATAGACCGCTCGCAAGGACTCGGCAGGGCACGGAGACTGCGCGGACATTCAGACCCGACGAAGTTTGATTGGATTTCACTTCGGAGATGATGTGGGCTTCGGAGGTTTTATCTTCTTTTTTGCTGCATGGGAACAGCGTGGCGGTCCCCTGCGGCCCGGCTGCTGTCGAGACTCCCAAGACCCAAGCCTACCCCAGACCTGATTCCTTGGCTTTGCTTGGACGCGCTCGGGAGGGAGTGCGTATCATCAACATAATCAAGTCGGTGTCCCTTCGGTGGGTCGCGCACGCTAGCAGGGGCAGCGTAAATCCCCGGTGCATCTTGCGTGACAGGAACAATCGGTGTCGTCAAGGCCCCCCGGCAGACGGGGGAATCCTGATGCTTGCTTTTGTTGTGTTTCCGCGCACCGATATGATATAAAAGCGAACGGGGGACACCGTAGTTCCCCAGCTTGATCCCTTTGGCCTACTCACCCAACACCTTCTTTTCTGTTTCCCCGTCTTGAAGGCGACAACTTTCATTCTTTCATTCTTTTCTCGGCTTGCCGCATTTCAGTCCAGCACTACCCTCGATTGTCACGTACTTGTTGTCCTCAATGGCTCGTTTCGCTCTCCTCGCTCTCCTTGTCCCCGCCCTTGTGAGCGCTGCGCCGCTCAAGAGCAAGCGTTTCTCGTTTGCTCTCCAGAGGTAGGCTTGTTCGTTATGAGAAAGATTCTGACGCTGATCCACTTTGCTTCTAGCTACGACAGCTTCCAGATCTCTGATGGCGTTGGCGGTAACGCCAAAGCCCAGGCTGACGCGATCTTCGTCACGCCGTTCCCCGCCGATCTGAGCACGGTCGACGCCACCTCCCTCGCGAACGTCGAGGCGATGCACACCGCCGCGGAGAACGCGGAGACTCAGCAATTCGACCCTGCCATCTCGGCTGCTTCCGGTGCCACTGGTACGTCCGCTTTCATACCAGCCTTTCCTGTATCATGTTGCTTACCTACGGGCAGCCGCCGCTCTCCAAGTCGGCAAGATCAAGAACAAGGTCTTGAAGCTCACCGCTGAGGTCCAAGGCATCAAGATCAAGATGGCCCAGGCCCAGGCAGCCGGAAAGAGCACTGCCAGCCTGCAGTCCTCCCTCACCGCCGAGCAGTGCGTCGCACCCAAAATTCCTTGCCGTTCGAACGCGCTAACTGTACGCACAGGACCAAGCTGACCCACAACATTGCCCTCGACACCGCCGCCGCCGGCAAAGCCGCTCAGGGAGTCACCGGCGGAAGCGCTGCCGCCGCTGGAACTGCCGCCGCCGCTGCTGCCCCTGCCGCCACGACCAAGGCTGCTAAGGCCGCGAAGACCAAAGCTGCGAAGACCAAGGCCGCCAAGGCCACTGGCACCGCCGCCGCTGCCGCCCCCGCCGCCACTGGTGCCACCCTCGCTGCCACCGGTGGAAGCGCCGCCGGAACTTTCGACTTCGCTGTCCAGCAGTGCGTCGCCTCGGGCCATGATGCCTGTTTATCCCAGCTCATCTCTTCGCAGATACTCGTCGTTCCAGATCTCCGACGGCAAGGCCGGCACTGCCCAGGCCCAGGCTGACGCTATCTTCGTCGCCCCCTTCCCCGCCGACCTCACCACCGTCAGCGCGTCGGCTCTCGCCAACCTGAACACCATGCGTCTCGCTGCTGAGGCCGCGGAGACCGGCAAGTTCAACCCCCAGATCGCTGCTGCCTCCGGCGCTGCTGGTAAGTCGAAATACCTACTGCGCCGTGTGCCTAGTCGTACTGATGTATCTTGCTAGCCACTGCCCTCCAGAACGGCAAGATCAAGAACAAGGTCCTCAAGCTCACCGCTGAGGTCCAGGGTCTCAAGATCAAGCTCGCCCAGGCCCAGGCCAAGGGCTCCAGCACCTCGTCCATCCAGACCTCCCTCGCCACTGAGCAGTACGTGTCTCCGATCGTGAACTGTCTGGTTGCCTTGTTGACTCCCCACCGCAGGAAGAAGCTGAGCAACAACATCGCACTTGACACCAAGGCCGCTGGCCAAGCCTCCAAGGGTGTCGCATAGATAGACAGTCTCCCATCTCGTTCTACTTGTGCTCGTCCCTTTTTTTCTCCGTACCACCCTGTAGCCAAAGCCGTTCAATTCAAGCCATTAAATTCCTACCGTGGTTCCGTACATAAGACTGAGTGCTCAAACGGATGTGCATGCCGGTTTCTGCTGGTCAGAGGCCTTGCCTCTGCAGAGAGCAAGGCAGTTGTTTGTTTTGGCAACAAAGGTATCATTGAGGCGTGCCTTCTTACCACAAGATTCAAGGCAAGTTTAGTCCTGAAGCGACCATTTTCCTGCCATCGACATGGAAGAGATGAGGGTACCCGGACCTGTAGATCGCTCACGCAACTGTAGCCAAAGTAATCTTGGCCTTCAGCTCACTGATTCAGTTACCGGGTTGTCTTGATTCACACATCTCAGCTGATTCAGTATTCATTCTGCAGTGGCAAATTTCAAGATTTGTCCCTTCCAAAATAGAGTACACATAGGTTAGAGGGCAATACTGGTTGAGCATTTGCGTAGGGACACAAGCTTCAGCGGCCTAGGAGTTGTTGATCAAGTGTTAAAAACTCCAGCTATTCGGTCAATGCGATTCAAAGCTAGCCAATGTGCAGTCAGACGAGGTTGTACAAGCATGGCTCCGATCGTTCGCACAGATCGCCGAACCAGTCAACACGTCAAACTAGAAAGCACGCCCGCTTCGGTTCACAGGAAGAACCGATGTACGACATAAAGCGACATCCATACGAACAACGCGACCTGCAGCACTGCAACGAGCACCCGGAAATGTCGTGACCGCGACATCCGCTTCAGCCGCAGGCGCATGCTACTCGGCGGACCCTTCGCACCCGCCGCGTCGATCGCGGCGACATCTTCATCGGACAAAGGCGCTGCCGGCTGAGGTGAGCGCGAGAACAGAGTGCGGGGAAGTGGACAGCAACGCACGTAGGTCTCCGACGGCAAGGTACTCCCGCAGTCGCTCCTTCTTGGACGTCGTCGTGACGATGACGGCACCCTTGGCGCGCACCCACGACAGCAGAACCTGGGTCGGCGTGATTCCCAACCGGGCAGCCGCCGCCGCAACGGGCACGTCGACGGGCCCCCCAGGGTACTTGGTGATCGGGCTATAGCGGGAGGCGGTGAGCAAGTCGAAGCGGTGGAAGGTTCCGAACCCATACCTCAGACTGCTGAACGCTTCGATGACGATCCCGTGCTCCTGGGCCCAATCGATCGTATCCTTGTAGTCGGCGTACGTGTACGGATGTAGCTCGATTTGGTTCACGGCGGGCCAGACAGTCGCGGTTTGCAGCAGATTCTGGAGCTGTTCCAGGTGGAAGTTGCTCACGCCGATGCTCCTGGAGGAGCACAATGGATATATCAACGAGGGCAGCGCGAGCAGAAGCAGAGGGAACTAGCGAACGCACTTGGTGAATCCCTGCTTCTGGAACGATTCCACCGTCTTCCATACCTCCTCATACCCGGGGCGCGGGGAATGGATCAGATACAAGTCGACGAACTTCAGGCCCAGCTGTGATGATGACGAACACCTCATCAGCAATCGGTCCGCGTACAGCCAACGGCAAAAGACCACACACGTTCTGAAGACTTTGTGGAAGCGCGTCCGCGACGTTCCCCAGCCAGCTGTACTTGGTGGTGATGTACAGCTCAGACCGTGCCAGGCCGCTCTCTCGGATAACATCACCGACGAACTCTGTGTCCCCCGTCAGACTCGGACCGCATGCAGCTGAGGTGGACGGTACCTTCGGTGCCGTAGTCTAATTTGAACCAATGGCACGTCAGCGGGCTGTTGGGGCTTGAGAGGATTGTAACGCACACTGAGCGGTGTCCACATGCCAGAAGCCCGACTCGAGGGCCTGCGCGACGAGACGCGTCACGTCCGTGAACTTGTACACGCTGCCCGTGCCTACGACGCACGTGTCATCCCAGCCCGCCCAGCTTCTCCCACGAGCACTCACCGAAAGCGATGGCCGGTATCTAGGCGTGCGGACATGCTTGTCAGACGTCGCAAGGGCCAGAGAAAGAGTGACCGACCTCCTTGCCGTCGTTGAGAGGGATCGTCTCAAAAGTCATCTTCGAGGAAAGTGGACGAAAGCGAGCGCGAAGCGATCAGGCTTATAAACATTCTTGCGAGATGAGCGCGAGGTATTGGGCAATATGGCGCTGTCCATGCTGTCATGCTAGAAAGTCATAGCCACTTCTCGGCACAGCCCCTCTCCCTATCTCGCTGCGAGTGTATATTTATACTCGCAAGCTTGCTGCCTAGTGGACGGCAGTGACCCAAACACCCAGCCTAGTCCGACTCTCGTTGACCTTCGTGCGTCCCGATCGTATCCATGACCAGATCTCATCTCGCTCGGAACCAACCCGCTGTCCGATATGCGTCAAGAAATCGCTAATATGTACGTATAGTCGCGCATTCTCCCCATCCTTATGCCCCCCTACTGGCGAGTCATGTCGTACGACGAACGCCGCCGTGCCTAGGCGCCATACGCTGTCTCATCAGCGATTTTGACTCCAAAGGAGAGGGGAAACTAAGCGCAGGTGCAACACAATCGAGTTTGTGACAATCGAGATAACCTCGGATGGATGCCCCAGTGGAGGACGATGGGAACCCCGATTATGGGTAGGAGGTTTAGAGCACATTCGGATGACTCATCGCTTCGCTGGCGAAACGTAGGTTACAGGACTGTTGATTGGAAAGTTGGTCCTCCGAGTCTGAGCTTGAAGCCATCAGTCACACCACATGGTTTCAGGTCACAACTGGCCCTATCCACTCCTCCTCGGCAGCGGCAGAGTTGTCTCCATTCAGACCGGAATTAGACTTGTACACTCCAAGCCCGGAATAGCGAGGATGCCTATCATCAAGAGGCTTGACTGAGTTCAGCTCGACAACCAAGACATCCATCTCGACTTCTTGCTGCGTTGCACCTTGCGGTTGACGGCCTGTCTGCGCTCCGCATCGGCCAACAAGATCCTCTCCATGATCTCCATCTCCCGTTGCTTCATCTCCGCCTCACTCAGCACACCCTGCCCGCCGTCCATCTCCGTGTCTCTGTCCGCCGACGACTCGTAGCTGCCGTCCTTTATCCCCGCCACGACGAAAAACGCGTCGATCTTCCCGCGGTACCACTCGCCGTGGCGCATGCCGTCCCTCCATTCCAGTGGCAAATACGCGTAGCCGCACAGCGCGCCCATCAGCGCGCCCGCAACGGCACCATTGGTGTCCGCATCCCCGCCGTGCATGACGAGCGTTGTCATCGCCGAGCGGAATGTGTCCTGCCGCGTCATCACGCGCCGCAGACACCACAGCGCGGAACCGAGGCATTTGTACACGTATCCCATCGTCCGGTCGCACAGCACCATGCCGGACAGCGAGGAAGTAGGATCCGAAGGGTAGTACACGTATCGGTCAAACTCGGTGCGGTCCAGGGGATCGACGAAGATCGCAGAGACGTGGGTCCACGCCCGCTCGATGAGCTGGTCGATGTGCTCCAGTGCCGTTATCTCGCCACGGCAGAGGCCACGGATGAGTCCGCAAACGATGGCGACGGAGACAGCGCAGCGAGGATCGGCATGGGTGACCTCGCCCATCCGTATCGCTGTGGCGAATGTCTCCGGCTCGGACGCGTTAATGCAGATGACGCCAACCGGCGCGGTGCGCATGAGCGATCCGTTGGGGGCGACGCTGCGGCCCGACTTTTCCCAGTGCGAGAGCGCTGTGCCCACTGGGTCGGAGAGGAAAGAGGGCGCGTGAACGACGCTTCCGACGGTGCCTGCGCTCGATAGTTAGCTGGAGGAAGGACGGAGGAAGGAAGCGGCAACTCACGTCCGAGACCCATGGGAAGCCGGTTCAGCACACGCAGGCCTTGGTTGCACCTGCCACTCAATGAGCTCCGTTTCGTCGTATGGCGAAAGCATCCAACTTACCACGAGTGCAGTCTTGTCGCAAAGTCCCCAGGAGCGAGCTCGCGAGTGCGCAGATACGACAGGATGATGAGTATCGCGTGGTCCGTATCATCCGTCCACGCGCGCTGTGCTGCTGATCAGTCGTTTGCCCTCGCCCATCTGCCCGGACTTGCGCTTTCGAATCGACCTGTGACACATAAGAGACTGTTGTCCTTTCCATCTGCACACGTAGAGCATACATCTATGGCTGTCTTGATGCAGTGGTGTTTCTGGCTCCACGAGGGTGAAAGCAGGCCGTTCAGAGCCGTATGCAGCGACTGCCATGGCTGGTGTCATGAATTCTACAATACTGGTCAGTTCGAGGGGAAGGATCTGTGCCGATCTCGCGCACCGGTGTATATCCCGATAGCATCTCCCAATGCAGAACCAAAGATGGCTCCCATGGCGCGGTCTTGCATCTGGGCAGAGTTCATCGTTTTGGTGAGAGATTGAAGATGTCCAACCCGTTGCCAAGAACATGAGTCTGTTTATATCGTGTCTCGGGGAAGGCAGTGCACTGGACCCCTGATGCTGTGAACTGACGTCAACACGTCCTTGACACGTCGAGTCGAGGTTCACAGCTAATAGCGAGGGCTTGATTGCCTGCACTCCTGGAATCAGCCGGTCGAATGACGGATGCGTTTTTCGCGACGAACCTCTATCTGAAATCGAAGCTAGCCGCACTCTTGTTGTCAGACACGACAGGCCTCCCTCGGCCCTCACTCCCCACATAGAGCTGGTCGAAAGAGTTGTTTCAAGGGGAACATCGTGCAGTGGCCTCAAATGATATCCCCAGCACTGAGCTTCGCTTCATCGGTCGCATGGCAGGCTTATGGAAAACGCCAGGCAGTCGGACGTTCGCTATTGTCGAGGCAGAATTGGACAGGAAGGCATTAATGGTGATGTCCTTCGATCTCAAGTTTGGGATGGGGTTCAGTAATGGGAGGAGTCAATACGTGGCTGGCAGCAGTGGATGGGGTCTTTAAAGGATGATTCTGAGGACACGTGACTCCCATCATGAAGCCTTTCCCAGGGACACGTGCCTCGATGTTCAATTTTGCAAATTCAACGATAGCATGTGGAGCAAGATTGAACAGTGACGTTTATCTCGCAGCGAATAAAAGGATTGCAGAAGCAAAATATGAATTAATTCTCGAATAAGTCAGGCGACATGTATCGGTGTTCAGGCCGCGTGAGAAGTAATCGAGGCCGGAAGCGCGTTATAGATAGGGCACAGCTGGTTCCATGCAGACGGCGGGATCAGCTCCGACTTCCAGTCGGCCACGTCCTCGGCCATCACGACGGCAAAACCAGCTTCCAGGTGCCAGTCGATGTGGCAGTGGAGAAACCACGCTGTGTTAAATTCGTCATCAGTTCGAATGAGGTGTAAATTGAGACCCACGTCCGCGGTTGTCCGTGAAGAAACGGATCGTCACATTGTCGCCTGTGGTTCCGATGTTGACGACGTCACGGCGGGCGGGGTTGACGTAGTTGTACGTGCTGCTTCCGGCCGAGCGGATCACATCGAAGGCATGACCGTGCAAATGGAACGGGTGCTAGAGATTCACATCATCGTTCATGGCATGAGTCTCCACAGTTAAGCGAAGAGAGGCCCACTCACGCCACCGCCTACCACGCCCCCCGCAAGCGTGATTTCCACGGACGCAAAGTGCGGAAGTGTGTACACCGAGCCCTTGGGGAGCAGTGACTGGGCGCTCTGTGCGCCAGACAGAATCTGGAGCAGCACTGGAACCGTCGGCGGAACAAAGGAGGCGCCGTTGATCTTGAATCTGAACGTCGTCTGTGTGATCATCAGCAATCAAGCTGACATATCATACGTCGAGGCAGCGCACAAAATCGAATGCCAAAGCCAGATTGAGCTGCACATCCGCACCACCGATGAATGGGCGACCAGGCGCACCGGGGTTCACGAGGGGGTGGAGATTGACTTCGTTAACCAGTCCGTTGACCGACTTGTCCTGCGAGGTCCTGGGCTCTGAAAAGCTCGCTCCAACGTCTAGGAAGAAAGTTTAATAAGAATGCAGCGGGAGAATCCAAACATGCGAACTCACAGCGAAGGATCGCAGAGTTGATTCCCCCGGCGAAACCCGTGGGACCGGTGTTCGGGTTCGCACGAATCCAGTAGTTCCCGATGGGCTGGTTGGCGGACAGGATGAACGAATATCGTTGAGCTGAAGACGTTCAGGGATTGTTCGCCGGCGCACAAGGCTGAAGCGAAGCTGACCTGCGTAGATTTGGATGGAGTCGACGGTCAACGGCTGGTGGAGGATCCCGTCAGCCTCGATGATGGTGAGATTCTTATGGCCGTCGATTTGGAACACATAGTTGGAGTCACAGGCTGTATTGACCAAACGAAATCGGTAACGTAAGCCCTGTATGACATTGATGACAGCCAGAGTCGTGTTTGAGACTGTGGCAGCGGTACGTCCAAGCCCGTTGATCAGCACGGAAGACGGGGTACTAACCATTTGAGGCATCAGAACCCACTGTGTGATTGGAGTATGCTGGTGCACTTACCCCACACCGACTACGGTCTCAGCAAAGGCGCTGTACCAGTCAGCCAGAGTGATGACCGTGGTCTCGTCGTCGATATCGTATAGGCCACGGTAAGGGTCCAGGAGATCGTAGATGACCATTGCTCCACGCAAGCCATCACAGTACTGTGTAGCAAGGTGGGAGTGATACCAAAACGTCCTGGAACAGAAAAGATCAGATGCGACAAAAATGTGGATCTGAAGTATCCCACCCCGACTGCTGGGAGGTAAAGTCATAGGTGAAAGAGTTTCCAGGAGAGATCGGACACTGATTGATGAACGAGGGCCCGTCCATGTAGTTGGTCCCGTTCTGGAACAATCCGTGCCAATGCTATGCGGAAAATGATAATAAACCGCCGGGTCGAGCAAATCGCCGGGCCAGCTCACGATAGACGTCGGCTCGAGCATGCGGTTATCCTGCTGCTGATCGATGACTGTGAGCAGGAAGTTATCCCCGACGAGGCCTGTGACGAGTGGGCCGGGGAACGTCCCCCCGGCCAGCACGGCGGCACGAGGGATACCGTCCGGGGCGATGGTCGCATTGGCCACCACCAGTAGACCAATAGGTCCAATCGTGAGACCAGAGGTCATTCGAGCGATCGCCACCAGAGAAAGAAGCGCTCGGGAGGAGAACATCGCACGATGTATTTCTAAGCAGCGAAACACTGGTTCGAGTTTCCCCAGTCTCTCTATGGATCGCATTTATACGGTTTCGACAGTGAGGCCATCAAAATCTATACATACGTTTCCCCGTAGGAAGGCGGAAATCACACCACCACCTGGATGTCGCCTGGATTCCGCTTCATGGGAAATGATGACGAAGGAGAGCTGTCGTAAATATCAGAGCAGCGCTAGGAACAACTGAGACTGCCGAAGGGGGCAACTTCAGCCCTAGGAGAGCAGTCCATCTGCTCCTGGCAGACTTTGAAACTTCGCAAATGACACAACACTCGCCGTCTCGTGGTCATGGACATGACCTGGTTCCCCATTCCGCCTGTTCGCAGCCCTTCATTTCCTCCGCAATGATATCCGAGAACTATCATGGACCGCTGTTATTCGCCGCTGAGCCGACATCGTAAAATTTCCAGCCCAGAGGCAGGAACGCCGCCCGTTACGTTTGCGCCGCCGGCGCTGACGCAATGTGGGCCGTGCGGGTCAACCAGACGTGGTAGCAGGATAGCGCTCGGCTGACGGGACATGGCTCTGTGGGGCGCTCTGACGTTACGAATTCCCAATCTGATCGAGAATTACTGGGGATCGCATCTGGGTCGAGGTTGCAAGTGCATGGCAGAATCGTGGCCCGGCAGGATCCGGAAGACGATGGCAATCACCACTCCCTGCACTGCCACTTGTTCCTGTTTAGGTCCGGCGGGCATGAAGACCGAAGAAATTATTGTTTGGGTGAAGCACATGCCATGTTTGGGCTTCTTTAGTGAATAACTGTCAATTAAGCAACTTCTGGGAGGTTTCTTTTTCCGAAGTGGGTTCGATTCCGCCGCTTGCAACTCGGGTGCCCGCTCAGAACGCGATTCTCGGACCCCAACTATACATTGTCGGCCAGCGCTGCTCCAAATGAGTGGATAGAACGTTGTCTCCACTCTTTGAACTTGGCCATGTCATTCAACGGAGTCCATTCTCGCAGTTCGGCAGGAGCTACGGGGTCATGGACATCGATTTTACGAGCACCTGAGGGCGGTATTTGCCGCCCGACAGTTTTAACGTTCGCAGACACAGGCGAACAAAGCGTGTTTTGTTCTCCCACCGGCTCGAAAAGATAGATCTAGAATACGCTCGCCTATATCGAAGGTGTCTATTTGTCCTCGTCGAATACTGAGGGATTACCGGGTTGAAAAACGAAGGTCTCCTGAATACTGTCCGTCTCATGCTGAAAGCCATACAATCTGCTCACTTTGAGGAAATACCCGCGGCTCCGCGCTTGAATGTTCTCTGTCCAGCTCAGAGAAAGCACGTGTAGGCTAATTGAAAATCCGACCTAAATCAGGCCACCACTTGCGAAATGACAAACATCGTTGCCCGCTCCAATATTTGCATTATAAGAGGAAGAACAATCCTACTCACGATCTCCGAAGAGTCTTGATCGCAGCGGTACCGTATAACCGCGCACGTGTAGTGTTGTGCGGACCGAGGTCGGGCCAAAATCTTCGGGGGCTATCCGGCTTGCCAGGACCTAGGCTTTGTAGACCTTAGAGTCCGCCCATACCCGAGCCCTAGAACAGGGTCGTAACCCAGGCTGTCTCGGGCTTGAGCCCAGGACTAGCTTGCCAAAAAAAAGTTTGGGTGCATCTCAGGGCTACCGGAATAGCTCTCATATGCACTGATGAAACGGAGTCGAGAGAGTTTGAAGTTGGTCGGACAGGGATTATGTATTCATCAGATCAATCACAGAAAATTTCAGGTGTATCGTGATGGACTGTCCAACTCCAATAAAGTCCAATCTCACCACTGCCTGTGGATAAATGGTGAGAATTGCATTGATTCAACACAGCTAATTCGATTACATTTAAATAAAAGCATATCCCCGGAGATCATGACAAAAATTCAACGACATTTGACCAATTTCAAGATAAACATATGAGAAGTGTTCAAGCAGCATGAGAGGTGATCGAGGCCGGAAGCGCGTTGTAGATAGGACACAATTGGTTCCACTCCGAAGTCGGGATCAGCTGCGACTGCCAGTCGGCAACGTCCTCGGCCATCACGACTGCGAAACCGGCTTCCAAGTGCCAGTCGATGTGGCAGTGGAGGAACCACGCTGGTTGAATCAATGATCAGCCGTCCGAACACGTGGTCAATTGAGTGAGACTCACGTCCGCGGTTGTCCGTGAAGAACCGGATCGTGACATTGTCACCCGCGACTCCGATGTTCACGACATCACGGCGGGCAGGGTTGACGTAGTTGTACGTGGTGCTTCCAGCAGCGCGGATGACGTCAAAAGCGTGTCCGTGCAAATGGAACGGATGCTGTATATTCTGTGAGCTTCAAGACTCTGAGCCTCGGCGGAACAAACTGACACCACCACCAGGCGCGCCTCCTGCGAGGGTGATTTCCACCGTCGCAAAGTGTGGGAGCGCGTAGACCGAGCCAGTGGGTAGCAGCGACTGTGCGTTTTGTGCGCCAGACAAAATCTGGAGCAGGACAGGGACAGTGGGCGGAACGAATGCTACGCCGTTGATCGTGAATTTCCCTGTTGCCTGGGAAATGGATGATAAGCGATCGAACCTGAAAGATTAGAATCTTCGTCATAATGCGTACCGCATTACGTGCCAAAACCAAATTCAACTGGACATCAGCGCCACCAATGAATGCGCCACCGGGAGCACCAGGGTTGACTAAGGGATGCAAATTGACCTCGTTGATCAACCCGTTGACCGAGGTGTCTTGCGAAGTCGTGGGCTCAGACGTGCTCGCGCCTTCGTCTGGAAGTTTGATGCTCAGTAGGGAGAATATGGGCATCGCATCCCTTGTAAGACACGGACATACAGCGGAGAATCGCAGAGTTGATACCCCCGATGAAACCAGTGGGACCGTTGTTCGGGTTCGCGCGAATCCAGTAGTTGTTGACAGCTTGGTCAGCAGTCATGATGAACGAATACCGTTGGGCTTGAGGGCATGTCAGTCATCGTTTGCTTGAGCTCAGTGACCACCCACCCGCATAGATCTGAATCGAGTCGACGCTCAATGGCTCGTGGAGGATACCGTCTGCCTCGATGATGGTGAGATTCTTGTGGCCGTCGATTTGGAATACGTAGTTCGAGTCGCAAGCGGTGTTCACCAGACGGAAGCGGTAGCGCAAGCCTTGCTTGACGTTGATCACAGCCAGGGTCGTGTTCGATAGTGTAGCAGCAGTGCGTCCAAGACCGTTGATGAGCATGGAAGATGGCGTTCTGCACAGTTGGACTGTCATGATCTCATCGCATCATTCGGAACAGCTACCACTCACGCAGCACCCGTCACGGTCTCAGCGAAAACGTTGTACCAGTCGGCGAGGTTGATGACCGTGGACTCGTCGTCGACGTCGTACTCTGAAAGGTATGCGTCGTTGGGATCGTAGATGACCATCGCGCCACGCAGACCATCGCAGTATTGAGTAGCAAGGTGCGAGTGATACCAGAACGTTCTGAATCGAACACAGTCAGAATAGAGCCCAAACTCGCGCAAGAAAATGCTCACCCAGATTGTTGGGAAGTGAAATCATATGTGAACGAGTTCCCGGGCGAGATAGGACACTGATTGATGAAAGACGGCCCGTCCATGTAGTTGGTTCCGTTTTGAAACAGTCCATGCCAGTGCTGAGCAAGACACGGTCAGCAAGCGGGCCGATTAGACGAACATGAGTCCAGCGGTCAAGCTCACAATTGACGTGGGCTCGAGCATGCGGTTGTCCTGCTGCTGATCGACGACCGTGAGCTGGAAGTTGTCGCCAATGTTTCCTGTGACGAGCGGGCCAGGGAAAGTTCCTCCAGCGAGCACAGCGGCGCGGGGTATACCGTCGGGAGCGATGGTTTTGTTGGCCACTACGAAGGAGCCAATAGGCCCGACCGTAACAGCGGAGGCGATTCTCGCTGCCACAGCAAGAAAAACGAACCTTTGGAAGGAGAACATGAGAGTAAGAGAGATTTTTAGCCAAGTAACACAGGGGACTGGTGTTGGTTGTCTCCAGTCAGTTTGAGTGCAGCATTTATACCGTCTCTAGACAGTGCAATCATCACACCGTGAGATGGAATCCGTCCTTTGCTGCAAACCCGGGACCGGTCTTGACAACCTTGCACACGGCTGCCTGAACAGTGATGATGACTGAGAGGGAAGTGATCCTGATTCGAGGAAGGGCAGAACGAACAGGACATTTCGAAGGAGGCAATTTCAATTGCGAAGCAAGGCTCATGTGCGATTGACGGTCTGAAACTGAGCGGATCAGAATCAGTTCGAAAAAGAATAAAACCTACATTGTTACCGTCGAAGGGCAATGAAACTGGCTTGCTCGCGCAACCTGGCCATTTAGATACATTTATTTCTCTCCTTCTGATCTCAAGGTTCCCATCCATCTTCTCTTGGAGGCCAAGTCGAAAATGGAGAACGGGGAGGGCACAGAGCCATACGGATTGGTTTGAGCGCATGAAGATTCTGATGATTAACGTCACCAATCAGTTCTGAGAACTTGGCAGCCACCAACCCCGCAGCAAGAGACGTCATCTAGCCGAGCTATCGGATTCATCAGCTTGTAGATTTTCACAATCGATCTCAGCCGAAATTATGTTTTCCAGGAGAGTGAAATCAAAGTGTGTAGAATTCGTGCCGAGTTGTCGATGGTTTCAGAACTCTTCTTGAGTTGAGCCTTGTAAATCAACGATAGTCATGAAATTGAAACCGACATTGCTGCGTGTCTAATCTCTGACCTGTTGTGTGAAGCGAGCTGCGAAATGTCCCCGGTCACAGAGGCATATGTCCCTCCGGAATAGAGTAACACTTGGTCCAAAAACGTCATTCTCCACTCCGCAGAATAGAGAAAAGCTGGTTCGGGCTTTTTCAGGCCCTCCGAAAATAGAGTAAATTCGCTTTCGGGCCAGCAATCCTTGTGTGGAATACCTCCGGAACGCTGGAGAATCTGATAATGTCGAACTTTCCAGGCCGGCTTCCATTCAGAAGTGCCCCTCGGGTCTCAAAGACGAGAATTTCGCTGAATCGCTCATTAAAACTGATTATGAGGGTATCTAGACATATATCTGGGCCCACCGAACCCTAATCCTGCCCCCAAAAATGTATTATCCCCCTCCGAAAACGGAGCAAAGTCAGTGTCGTTGCACAAAACTTGGCGTAAACCTGAGTCGGGCCGCGGAGGGACAGATATCTGAGTGACCGGGGAGCTGCGGCGAAGAGGACCGCCAAGCCTCTTGATGAATTCCACATGGACTCGATCAGCTTCTTGTGTGAGTCCCTGTCCAAAGAGCAATTTCACGAGCTTCCTTGTCCTCCGGGTTTCATTCTACCGCCTGGAAAGACGGGACGCGATTGTCGGTGCCGAGGGAGCGAACGAAAATACACTCGAGAGCTTCTCGTCTTCCTGATTGTGGTGCAATGAACGTCGGTTCTACTGAACGAGCTCATAAGATCATCCGCCACGAGCCTATTCTCGTTGTCGGCTTAACAGCGACCGGTGCAGGATCAGATACTCTTGTTTCATGGGTGCTGCGGAGGATGTTCTCGAAGACGGAATTCTGATACACTCATCATCTCAGCGTCTTCAGTTCCGCGACTCACTCAAGTCGATGGGTGCAAACCCCGATCATCGTTGTCCG
This sequence comes from Mycena citricolor, assembly GCA_963692855.1. Lineage (NCBI taxonomy): Eukaryota > Fungi > Basidiomycota > Agaricomycetes > Agaricales > Mycenaceae > Mycena > Mycena citricolor. Next base: position 39,765 of record CAVNYO010000464.1, on the reverse strand, counting down.
AACACGTCTTTCGGAGCATGTTCCAAGTTTAGACTGTACGGTAAAGTTTATGAAGTTGCAGAGAGTGGCTGCTGCGGTGTGAGCCCACGAGTCACAACAACGCATACCCGCGCGGGGTGCGTAAGTCGACCAATCGCTCGCCTGCAAAACTTACATCACTGTGCGTGTCAGTGTCGCGAGAGACGGCTGAGAAAGATCATGAGGCTGATCATCAAGGAAGATCCTATACCGCCGCAGCACGCTAAAACCGCTCGCGGCAATTCTCCAGCAACTCCGTGGTTCCGAGAACCGCAGCATCAGAAGTGGCGCGGATCTCACTGCTATTGGGCCGGCTATCTCACGGCCCGCGACTCGGTACCGGAGCTGCTGATCGGTAACAGACATTTGCAGGGGAAGTCCCCCAGCTGAAAGTTGAACAATCAATTGTGGCGAGGGTTTCGGGTGCTCAAAGAGCACCGGTGGTGGTAATCTCCGCCGGTGTCTGATTGTGTCTCTGGTTTGCAGCTGGCACATGGGCTATCAACGATTTAAAAAAACTGCCGGCCCAGATGCGCCGCGCCGCGCCATACAGTTTGATTGAGCGCTCACCGGACAAAGCCAGTGTTGAGTTGGTCGGTTGGCAACAACTCTACGATCTCGTTCTTACTACCCAATGAGCCAAGTTCGGGTGTTTTAGACGCGACTGAGACAACTACACCTAAGGAACATCCGCCGCGGAGGGTACCCCCCCTCCTAGGGGGGTAAAATCGACCCATTTTGACCCCCTAGTAGGGGGGGGTACCCTCCGCACTTTTGGCCATCCTCCGCACCAAAGCTCCGCAAATGGGTGCCAACCATCCGCATCTTGCCCTATAAGCAGCTGCAGATCCCTCTGCAACTTGCCCTAAACAAGCTGCGGATCCATCTGCACCCAGCTCTCCCCGTGATCATTGTGATGCCATCACACTGGTTGTGTGCAGGCTGTATCATGTGACTCTGATCCAGCGAGGAGCCCTCCGCATTTTTTGTTCTTTCATTATTTCATTTCTAGCCTCTATGCATTGCTCCACTGTAGACTTAAGCCTTCTGTAGCAGATGTATGTGCTCCCTGATGATCCCAGCTCCTCCAAGCTCCTCTGTGTGCAGCAAACAATGAATGGCAATTGAATCAATTCAGTGCTGCAGCTGTGCAGATGCTCTGCATTGATTCTGGATTGCTGAAATGGTTGCTCAAAAGCTTATTTATGTAAAACGAGCTTCTAAAAGGCTTCCAGGCTCCTTAGAACACAGATAGGTCTCTCCTGTGTACACAGCAGCTTAAAAGCATGCAGTGCGGATGCCTCTGCTGCATGCTGTCCTGGGCCAGTTTTGGGCAGGTCCTGCTGAGCACGGGGTCTGTGGACTGCTCAACCTGCACAGCATTGCCTGCAATGGTCAGTGCATCCATCCAGGCACCCCCTGTGTCCACAGCAGCTTGAAAGTGTGCAGTGTGGATGCATCTGCTGCATGCTGTTCTGGGCTAGATTGGGGCAGGCCCTGCTTAGCATGAGCTCTTTGCACTGTTCAACTCATACAATATTGCCTACTATCATTAGTACACACAGCCAGGCTCCTCCTGCATGTGCAGCAGCTAAAAAGCGTGCAATGCAGAGGCATCTGCCACCTGCTTTCCAGGATCAGATTAGGGCATTGGGGCAGGTCCTGCTCAGCATAGGTTATGCAGACTGTTCAACCTGTACACTGTTGCCTGCCATGGTCGGTGCATGCACAATGGCCCTTCCTGCATTGTCAGCAGCTTGAAAGCATGCAGCGCAGATACATCCGCAGCCTGCTTCTCTAGGTCGGATCAGGGCATCAATGGTATTTGAACCATCCGCACAAGCATCCGCAGCAGCTAATAAGATGGTTGCAGATGCATCCGCAGATATTTTCAGAGATACAGCTGCTCAATATGGCCTCAATGGGGGTCCTCTGTCTCTGCAGCATGGATCTAAGACATCTCATTTGCTACCTGCTCACCCATAGTGCTATCAACACTAGGAAATTTATAGGTCCTAGGTAGGATTTTATATTCTTTGCACCATAATTGTTGCTTATACACAGTTTGGATAGGCTCATCTGTCCCACCAAGGAGTCAAAACATATTAGAGATAAGTAAGAAGCTAGTAGATACCTGACCTAGAAAGAGCCTATCTGTACAATAAAAAAAAAGTGGATTGAGCATAGGTCATATTTCAAGCTCTACACATTCATACATGCCTTAAAATTCAAGGACCACAACTGTAAAGCACACTATCCAATGTTTCAAGCTCAAAGAAGTTGCTTGGACCAAAAATATTTTCGATTTTGGTCAATGAGCAAGGATAGCTTGGTACTACCATAGGAAACTCTGTTCAGGTCATGGCACTTTTATACATGACAAAAAAAGTTCCTTCAGAGAGCTGAATTGATTTCATATTCGAGATGGGGCATATCTGAATAGCATCTGAACAAATTCTGAGCAGGATCGCAGCATCATAGCCCTCTCAGGAACAAAATATTGGAAAGTCAACCTTCGATTTTACCCCCCTAGGAGGGGGGGTACCCTCCGCGGCGGATGTTCCTTAGGTGGACAACTATTGGTGCCTGGTCGCTGCAAGCACGTCATTGACTTCGCGATTCAGATCAGAGAGAGCTTTCAGATATGAGGTATTTGGACGTTATTTTGATCCCAATCCATCATGCCAGCTAGTGCTGTCCAGATACAGATACGATACAAATTTGCCATATCGTATTTTTATTGTATCGTATTAAGGGTTCTCAGGACATATTATATCTGTAATGTATCATATTGTATTTATCGCGGTGTATCAGATTATATCTATGATATATCACGATATCTTTACTGTCAGTTTATTTACTGTGCATACGAATAAAATCAGTGTAATGGAGACCCTCATTCAGCCCAGACTTGATCCATTCCTTTGTACTGACACTCATGGCAATCTTCTCGGGAGTCATAGACATCCGAGACTCCTTCAGAGTGTGACGGAGGCTCAAAAAGAGGCGTTCAACAGAGATACTGACTCCGGGAATGCCGAGGATATCACGCGCAGCACGCGCAAGACCTTTGAGTGTAACGGCCTGGTCCTGAAAACTGGTCAGAGATGACATCCAGGGCAACTGATGATGAGCTCAATTACCTTCCACCATCCGAGTGGATCATCAAACATGTCCGCGACAGGTGAGATGCCTCCGAAATAAAGCTCTATCTCTGCACTGGCATCAAGTGAAGCGACACCTCCAGTCCTGGAGCCCATGGTTGCTGCCAGACCGAAGACACTGCGGGTAGGAGCAGCCTCTGCAACCAAAGCCGTATCAGAGGTTGGAATCTCTGCCAGATACCTCTGTACAATTTCGACGAGGATCTTTTTCGCTCTGTTGGCAACACTGGGGTCCCAATTGCTGTTTTGGAAGAAGCGGAGACGTAACGCAGGGTGCAAAACTGACAAGCAATCAGAGGCGGAAACAGAGACAGTATCCCACTTACGGGTTGCCAACATTGGGTAATCACCTTCGAGAGCTTTGTTGATGTATTTTGTCGCCATTTTTGAGCCAGCGAGGAGAGCAGCGGAGAGGTTGGGAATAGAACAAAGTTCCTTCGACTTTGCCTCAAGATCGGTCTCCATCAGCTTATAAAACGGAAGAACTTTCGGGAGGGTTGGGACCGTTTTGAGAGAGAACTCTTTGGTGATGAGCTCGAGAATCTGAGTATAAGTCAGCTCAGAGCTCTCGCACAACTATAACGTACCTCAAGAGCTTTGATTAGTTGTTCAACAAACTCCCAGTCGGTGGAGTCCTGTAACGGAAGCGTCTAGACTGAGATGAGTTCCGCTACAAGGAGGAGGGGGGAGACGACAGTGAGAGGGATAAGCACTAGATTGACCAAGGAAAAAGGGAAAAAAAGGAGCTATCTACTTATATAGGGTGATCGGCGGTCAAAGCCAGCCGATCGAGGACTCAGTCTGAGAGATAAATCACATGACCTCTGTAACGGGACGTTCCCGCTACATACGCCCTCCAGCTCAACGCTGGCGGTGAGCTCACAGTCCATTAAAAATTCTCTTACCAGTTCAATAACAAGTCCGAGATGGCGTCGAATCCATCCACGGAAGTAAATGTCAATTAAATCAGTCAAGTGTCAATCAGAAAAAATCAATCAATGTCAATCACACGTCATTCTTGTATCCGCCCGCCCTCCTCGACGACTGACGGACTTCATTCATCATCAAACGATTCTTTCACAGTTTCAGTGGTCTCAGCAAGCGAGATATCGATTGCGTGTGAAGCAATACCCGGCGGTTTCCCGGGATTCTCCGACTTCATTCCACTCACATCGGGGCAGTTTCGAGACAAGTGCCCGCGTTCTCCACACTCGAAGCAGCGTCCCTCGCTCAGGTACGTAGCTCGAGTCTTGGCAGACAACTTTTTGCCGTCACGCGTCACGTAATCCCATGTCTTTTCGTGCTGGTTCTTCTTTGGAGTTTCGACAGCAGCACTTGACACCGATAGAGCTCGCCCTCCGTTGCGGCGCTTCTCGTTTGAATCCGTAGCCAAGTTTTCTTTCTTCCACTTGGGCTGAGGTTTCGGCGCCTCAGTCTCATCACTGTCGGCATCCTCAAGGTCAAGATTCACGATTACCTCAGCAGCTTCAGCACCGCGAGTAACCTCATCCCAAGTCGACATTTCGGGATCCAAATTCGCGCGGAACATTTCCTTGCGAATCGACGTCTTCAAGCTGCGACAAAACATCACGACTTTCTCCTGGTTTGCTTCCAGACCAATCGTATTGAAGATCTGCTCCCACTCGGCCTTATGGACCAATACAGATTTGTCATCTTGCTTGCACGCGTTTAACTTCGACCGCTGTTTCTCACGGAAGTTCACAGGGAAACAGAAGTTGAATAGACCCCAGAAGAAGTCTGATAACGTCCAGGTATGTTCATCATTTTCCACGCGACTGTTATAGAACTCTCGTGCATGGCCAGACATGAAATACGACAAATAGAACGCTCGTTCATCAGCGGGGACGCGGCCGAGCTTTAGGTAAGCTGTTCCCTCTTTCACAAATCGGTGGAACGCTACCGCATTAGGAGATCCGTCGTACTCCTTCGGCGGAATTGGCTTCAAGATCATTTTCGGTTCGTTTACTGAGACGTTCACAGTCTCTCCTTGCCTGGAACGACGTGGCACTGGTGTCGGGCTCCGACTTCCGACATCCGAGGGATTGCTGGACGGCGGCTCGGATGGAGGGGGTCCGCCAAAGCTATCGACGTTGCGCAACGCACGCTCAATGAAGCTTCCTGCCCCGGTACGAGTTGCAGGAGTCCTCTCACGTGCGTCTGTCTGGGTGTGCGTCGGCGGCACACCAATGCTGATATGACGGTCGATGCTGTTCTTCACAGCGGTCTGGGCCTGGGACAAGCTTTCACCTTGCTTGTTCTCGGCATTCAGCATCTTAACGGGCGTCGAGGCCCGAGATTCCGTCACAGCTCTATGCAGGCTGTCAATTTGGCGCTGCAAGTCCACAAAATGTTCTTCAACGCCCTGGTCATCGTGCCCAGAGGCGTTTACACTATGCATCTTCAAATTCCGCTCCGACAAGATGGTGGTCGGAGATCTGCGGCTGTCATGCCGAACCGAGACAGACGGCGGCAAGTAACTGTCCTCGTGCTTCATGCGTCTGATCTCATCAAAATTCGCGAACGCAGCACGCTGAGTGTCAAGATCATGCTCAGAGAATCGGTCCGACAGACCTCCCCAGTTACGAGGATCAGGACCCTTGTCCTTCGAAGGGTATGATGGACCAGTACCCGATGGGAAGGCAGGACGGGCCCCGACTGGGGACAGGTAGGTCGACTCAAACATGGGAGGGAAGGACGAAGACATCGCAGGGAACGTCTCACCAGTCACTAATTGTTCATTAAAGTTGGTAATTCCATGATCTAAACGAGCGAAATCGATACCATCGTACGGATCCTGTTCACTGCGCTGTGAACTAAGATCACGATCTGCAGCCGCAGCTAAAGCTTCCTGCGCAATAGCCTGGTGGCGACGCGCAAAGCTTACCAATTCCGTGACGCTCATGCCTTGCATGGCGCGCGACATGGTTGTGGAAGTCTGTGAAGCGACGGTTTCTCGGTCGCTGACAGATTGATCCTGACTAACCAATGAACGAATCACCGGAACGGTGGATCCACTGTGCTGATGAGCTTCGAACTGGCTCTCAGCAGCAGTATCCAAATCGATCAAGGAGTTCTCTCGTCCATAGGACGGCTTCTCCGGCAGAGCCGGGCTGTCTCGTGCCAACTGGGATAAACCCACTCGCGTCGGCACGGCTGGGGATGCAAACATCCCAGGGAGATGCGAGATTTCAGGGGCTGAGGCTGGAAGGGAAGGATGCCCCTCTAGCTCGGATCGTGGCGTGCCGCTCTGTCTTGAGCGGACACTCAGGGGTCTGGCGGCGTCCGATGCTGTCGGTCGTCCAGTCATGGAGACAGTGTCGGAGGGAGCAAGCACAGTGGGCACATCGGGTTCGAGGTCTGGGTGCCCGCGTCGGGACTTTGGGTGGAATCGGTGGTGCATGCCGCCAGACATCATTTGGGGTCAGGGGTAGTCAGTCGTCGAGCGCCAGTTCGAGGGAGGGAGGGTTCGGCGCAGCGACGAATCTAGCAGGTGGAGCTCTCAAAAATATGTAACGGAAGGGTCTAGACCGAGATGAGTTCCGCTACAAGGAGGAGGGGGGAGACGACAGTGAGAGGGATAAGCACTAGATTGACCAAGGAAAAAGGGAAAAAAAGGAGCTATCTACTTATATAGGGTGATCGGCGGTCAAAGCCAGCCGATCGAGGACTCAGTCTGAGAGATAAATCACATGACCTCTGTAACGGGACGTTCCCGCTACAAGTCCATTCTCCACTTCTTGATTTTGCGTTGGGCTGCCGCGAGTGCCTTTCCAGTGAAGCCATCACCCATGCGCTCCACGAAATAATCAAACACCTAAAAAAATAAGATCAGGATAGCTTGTGCAAGCAAGGACTCACCGCTCGAAGCAGGTAAGCCCGCCGGAGCTCAGCCAAACGGGTGTTCCAGCGAACCCGCATGCTTCGAACAAATACAAGGTGTCGGTACTTCCGTTGTACCTTTCGACGGATGAATCTACGGTCTTTTTTGCGTCGAATTTCCGAACAGAGAATGTAAACGGCTGCTGAATGAATCTAGAAGACTGTCAGCAATGCAGTACAGTGAGAGGTGTGTGAATAATAAAACCTTATCAACTGGCGTGAAAACGCGCTTGTTTTTCGCTTTCTTTGATGCTCCACGGACAGTCCCGTTCTCCTCATCCTCCCATTCCTCTTCGCTTTCGAGCTCAGATGTAGACTCATCCTCTAACTCGATCTGCTCATCCTCGCTATCGCACTCATCCGGATCAACCCCCGCCATAGTCTCCTGCTCCATCACTCGCTGTTCCTCGAGAGCTACTGGATCCTGTTCAATGTCGTAGAAGAGTGGTTCGGAACGGATCTCATCATAGAGATCTTCGACCTCGGGGGCCACACAGAGTCCAAGAACGGAGTCGATTTTTCTGTCAGGATATCAATGATAAAATCAGTGGACATGGAAACACATACTGAGCAACAAGGTTTGTTACGTGACCCCCACATCCGATCTGGAAATTCCGGGTCTCCAAGGACATGGTAAAATCCGGAAGGGCCTTGCAGCAACGACGAACAACTTCCTCGTTCATGGGACCGTTGCTTGACGCATTGTTGGCCGCGGAAGCAACTGTAAGTAGCCGTGAAGTGAGGATACAACTCCAGGCTGACTCGACTCACTCATTTTGGTCACAATCCCGGCACGGTGAAGGTGTTTGTAGATTAGTCGGCCGACGGTCTTCCCCGAATGATCGCCATTGAGTGGGATCAGATCCAGTACATATTCGTGGCGGACCCAGTCCTTATCGATGAAGGACACAACAATACCGCAAAATGAATGGACCATTCCCCGTGTTGTCACAATGTCGGAAGCAATGCTGATTTGTGAATCGTTTTCCTGAGGAATAAATTAGAACTTGTAACGAAGCAAAAAAAAAATAGAACCTATACCTGCAGCATGAGATGTAATTTTTTCGCCAAGGCTTTATGAAGCGATTCGACATCACGGCTGATAGTTTGATGAGAGATTGTGGCCGGAATATTCTCAGGAAGTATGTATTCAAGTAAGCGCTGCATGCCGGGCTTCTCGGTGAAAGAATAGACCATGTCGTCAGTGACAGCAGCAACAACGACACGCTCGCGATAGCCAGGCTTCGTGACCTTGGCCTTTGACTGGCTTTCAGGCTGCTCACGGCCTCGCTGAAGAAACGCGGTCATGATCTTGTTTGTCTGGTCGCTTGCGGTGACATCCGAAGCTGGCATAGTGCCGCTGTTGCGAGCGATTGACTGAAAAGTCTCGAAGGATTGATTAACCGGGTGTCGCGTGCATTCCAGAGCATGTGAGATCCAGTTGCTGGGAGTTGAGAGCGGAAGGGTCTCATCAGCAAAGCTCTGGACACCCTTGGTGCGCAGTGTTGTGCGATACTTGCTAAAGTGTTGTGAGTTTCAAAGAATAGAGACTAAGATTAAAGACGCACTTGCAATACCGACAGAAAACCTTCCACACTCGTTTCTCGCCCTTCTGCACCGACTTGGCTTCCTTAGTGAGATATTGGGACAGTGCCCAAGTAAGTTTGTTGCTTGTCCGAGCTGGACTGTTGTCATCCTCGTCCTCGGAGCTGGAGGATGACTTCGAGGACATCAATGGTCCGCCAGCAATGATCAATGAGGCACTCACGGAGTCCACCACAACCGTCTTCTTTTTAGCTGCCTTCTTTTTAGCTGGTGCTTTTTTAGCTGGCGCCTGTGTCGTCTCGTTCGATGTGTCATCATTTGACGCGTCCGGGGACTAGAACCCACCATAAGGATCCCCGAATAATATCAGCCGTATCCACATACCTTGGTGCGGTGCTTTTTACGCTGTTTTTTGGTGGTTTGGGAAGCGGTTGCGGGTTCGTGTGCGTCTAAATTAATGACCTTGTGAGTCTCCTGCCCGGAATCCTTCTTCTTGCGCTTCTTGCTTTCACCGGTTGGAAGCTGATTTGATCAGACTCGATCAAGAGCACAAATCTGAGGGCACTCGCACCTCAGCTTCGGTCGCATCTCCATCTTCCTGCAAGACGCTGTCTTTGCTGTGTCCCAGATTGTGGTTCTCTGAGACGTCTGATATGTGCGCTTTCAAACTAGAAATCACAGTGAGTGAGCACATTAAATCCGGATCCGTATGACACTCACGCAGCACTAATCAAATCAAGAAGCTGATCTACGCGAAGCTGGATCATCTTCACATCCATGTCTTGGACCAACGATGCGTAATGCTTGGCCCAGTTATGAGCCAAAATCAACCCATACTTCCCTTGGCAAACAAGAGGGAAGAGTGATGAGCAATCACGGCCTGGAGGAATGCGAAACGCGCGTTCCCATCCAATATTGAAGGCTTTGTATGGACCCTCTTCATCCTCGGGATATCGTGGTGTGCCGGTGTTGTCGAGGGAGGCCCAGAGATGTTGTCCGAGTGGCCCTGTCCGCGCACCAGCTAAGCGGCCATCTGGCAGTCTAGAGATAGCTTCGGCGAGCTTGACAAGCGAGGCTTCCATGGCTGCGGGAAAAGCGGGAGAAGTTGTGTCGACAGATTGACAGGTTCTGTCAATTTTTTAGGTCACGCTCACACTTCTTCAGATCACGGATGACTGACAAATCCAGATCTCCCCAAAAGATCTGCAGGATCAGATAAGATTAAACAATAAGATATCGTGATATATCACGATATGGTGGGCACGTATTATAATGTATTAGTATCATATCATATTATATCAAGGAATATTGTATCCAGCGCACCACCTGGAGCCCGTATCATATCAGTATGAAACAATATATCAGATGATATATTGTTTCCGTATATAATTTTGGACAGCACTAATGCCAGCACATGCTCCTCACAATATATGCCTCTAGGCTCTCTGCCAAAATGCTCTGGATTCAATTGAAACAGTGAAATCAATCCAAGAAACAGTCCACTGCATGTATACTACAAGTGCACACTCGTTGAAAAATAAGCGCTAGTTATGATCTACTTGCACCCATAATGGGCCATGCCCTCTCATCCCAGTCCAGATGGGTCCAGATGGGTCCAGATCTGACAATCAATAATTCGATCAACCATGGGACACTAAATCAAATGTTTCGGAAACTCCCACCCCAGGTTGTCTTTTATGGCTCTGGAACTTGCTGCTTTCTGCAGTTGTTTAGATGGAACCAAGCAGAATGTCACATTTCAGTCTTGCAATCAACTACACTGCAATTCATCATCCAGATTGCCCCATTTGTCATTTGAACATGCCCTGCTGACACAGGGGCAGGAGCAGTTACCACCTATCCTTGTTACCCTCCAGTTTCCACACATCCCTTGATTCTTCATGGACAGTCATGCTCACAGGACCTAAAAACCTGAATATTGTGTTTGTGGGGAAATTGTGTGAGTGCCTTCGCAATGAAAGCCTTATTACAAGCACTATTTTGTGAGTGAATACAAATACAAGAAAATTTCCATCCATTCGGTGCAGATGTACTCCCGAAATCACGTGCATAGATGTTCAACCAGCCACGTGCCCGTCACACCCAACATGCACAGTTGGAATTCAAGTCAGCCTCGGGATCATCTTCAAGAGTACCATCGATTCAAAAACAGAAAATTAACCGAACCAACTGATATCATTCAAGTATGAAGAGATAATGTTAAACATATTTTACATATTTCAAATAATTAGGCCGCGAGGGACGTGATCGAGGCTGGAAGCGCGTTGTAGATGGGGCACAGCTGGTTCCACTCGGCAGTGGGGATCAGCTCCGACTTCCAGTCAGGCACATCCTCAGCAAACACAATAGCAAAGCCAGCCTCCAGATGCCAGTCGATGTGGCAGTGGAGGAACCATGCTGGTGGAATCATTCATTAGTGGTTCAATGAGTCACAAATGTCGACTCACGTCCGCGGTTGTCAGTGAAGAAACGGATGGTAACATTGTCGCCTGCCCCTCCGATGTTCACGACGTCTCGTCGAGCCGGGTTGACGTAGTTGTATGTGGTGCTGCCGGCGGACCGGATGACATCGAAGGCGTGTCCGTGCAAGTGGAAGGGATGCTGTTCACTCGGTCAGCTTTCAGTCCACGAGGATGATGAACTAGAAACTGACGCCGCCACCAACCACACCTCCTGCTAAGGTGACCTCAACCGACGCAAAGTGCGGGAGCGTATAGACTGAGCCGTTTGGCAGCAGCGACTGGGCGTTCTGTGCGCCTGACAGAATTTGGAGCAGGACGGGAACAGTAGGTGGGACGAATGCCACGCCGTTGATCGTAAATTTGAAGGTTGTCTATCAGACATTCAGGACGAAGTGGGTGCATCGAAGCTCATTCAACTCACCAAATCAAACGCCAAAGCTAGATTGAGCTGTACGTCGGCACCGCCAATGAACGCACCACCGGGAGCACCGGGGTCAACGAGCGGGTGCAGGTTTACCTCATTGACCAATCCATTGACCGACGTGTCTTGCGAAGTTGTTGGTTCAGAATTGTTCGCTCCGATATCTGGAAATATGATGCTCAGAACGGGACACGCAGATCCCTCGTGAGATGCAGACATACAGCGAAGAATCGCGGAGTTGATACCCCCGGCGAAACCAGTGGGGCCGTTGTTCGGGTTCGCACGAATCCAGTAGTTGCCGATGGGCTGATTGGCAGTCAAGATGAACGAATAACGTTGCGCTTGAGACATTTGGTGACTGCTCGCAGGCACGGAATTGCTGAATCGCCCTTACCTGCGTAAATTTGAATGGAATCAACGCTCAACGGCTGATGGAGGATCCCGTCCGCTTCGATGATGGTCAGGTTCTTGTGTCCGTCGATCTGGAAGACGTAGTTGGAGTCGCAAGCAAGGTTGACCAAACGGAAGCGGTAGCGCAAGCCCTTTTTGACGGTGATCACAGCCAGAGTCGTGTTGGAGACTGTGGCAGCGGTACGTCCAAGGCCGTTGATGAGCATAGATGACGGGGTCCTGTCCAATGGAGGCATCAGAATATTATGGAGGAATTCGAGCCAATCCTTGCACTCACGCGACACCGACCACAGTCTCTGCAAAGACGTTGTACCAGTCGCTCAAGGTGATCACTGTCGACTCGTCGTCGACGTCGTAAGCATGGAGGTATGCGTCCTTGGGATCGTAGATGACCATCGCGCCACGCAGACCATCGCAGTACTGAGTGGCGAGGTGTGAGTGATACCAGAATGTTCTGAATCGAACGCAGTCAGAATGGAACCGAAACTTCGGTAAAAAGAAAATGCTCACCCAGATTGTTGGGAAGTGAAATCATATGTGAACGAGTTCCCGGGCGAGATCGGACACTGATTGATGAACGACGGCCCGTCCATGTAGTTGGTCCCATTCTGGAACAATCCATGCCAATGCTGCGCGAACAATCACAATCAACAATGCGAGTCGCGACAAACGTCTGCTCCGCTCACAATGGAGGTCGGTTCGAGCATCCGAATGTCCTTTTGCTGATCGATGACCGTGAGCCGGAAGTTGTCCCCGATGCGTCCCCTGACGAGGGGACCAGGGAATGTTCCCCCAGCAAGGACGGCAGCGCGAGGGACACCGTCAGGAGCAATGGTCTTGTTGGCGACGACGAATGAACCAACGGGCCCAATCGCTAACCCAGCGGTCAGACGAACTGACGCAGCCAGGGAGAGAAGGGTCCAAGAAGTGAACATCTTGAGAGGGATTTACGGCGGAAGAAACACCAGGATCGGTGTTGGGCTCCCCAGTGAGTTTGTGGCCTACATTTATACTGCTTCGACAAAGCAGCCATCAACCCGTGAAAATCCGTCTCCTGCAAGAAGTCGAGAATGAAAATCAACATCTGCATGGGGCTGCACGGAAGTGAGGATGACTGAAAGCTTTGGCGTACAGATTCGAACAGCGCCCAAAACAGCAGAGGTCGCCGAAGGGAGAAACGTCAACCATGGGTAGCGAACGACATCTGACATTCCCAGACTCTGAAACATCGCCGATGCATCCTTACCAAGTTAGAGCGAAGAGAGATGCACATCGTCCCTTTTGCGCTGATGCGACTCATTCTGGCCGTCTATAGAATGTTCATTCTTCCCACACTAAATTCGGATGTTACCGTCGACCTTGCATAGCCGGTGCCAAGAAAAACATGACAGATTCACAGCGCACAGGCAGGGACACCGACCGTGCCTTTGCGTGGCCGGTGCTGACGCAATGTAAGCCGCAGGTCTGGACCGCGTGATAGCAGACCGATCGATCGTGATTTAGTTTACATGATTTCTTTTGGTCCTCCGTCGTCCAAGTTCGACAGTTCAACTCCGGAATGACCGGTCCAAGCTCCAACGGGTAGTCTCAATCGCGTAGGAAAATTTTCCGCTGCATCGAGTACTCGCTAATGATAGTGAACAAAACATTGACAAAACATGAGCGGTCATTACTGCTGCACTGCCTCTGATCTCGCCGAGGAGCGACCACGGACACGACCAGGTTTGTTGTTTCGGCTTGCACATGGACCGGATGAGCTTCTTCTGCGAATCCGTGTCAAGTGAGCAACTTCAGCGAGCTTCCTTTGCCAGAATCGGTGTTGACTCCGCCGCTTATCAAACCTCCGCTGGCTGGGAACCCGATTGTCGGGAACGGTCATGTATCTCCTTCCGAAATCTGTCGTTCCAGCTCTTGTCTCCCGCAGTATCACTCAGCTCCTAACAAGAATCGCTGAGTCAAGTATTTTTATTCAACGGCTACCTTCGGGCGGTGTAGGTCACAAAAAGATCCCCGCGCTGACTTCTGTTCTGCCACTCAATCGAGGGCCCAGATCTACAATCCGTTCGCCGACGTCGAAACTGTGCTTTTGACCTGTTCAAGTACTCAGCTGTAGGTCATTCTTGCAGTGGGTGGGAGATCGTTCCAGTTGAGCAGTGAGTCTACTGAAAACATCGATAGCGTATAATATTCCCAACTACTCACAGCTCCGCGGGCTGAATGTTTGTTGTGTCGCAGACAATACCGCGCAGTGGAGATACGACCAGTAGCGATCACCTAGAAGACAGAGTCTCAGCGAGTGTAGAGACACAGGAGCTATATCATTAGCTGTACCTAGAAGACAGAGTCTATGGTACAAGTCATAAGTAAGGTCATTAGATCGTAAGAGAGAATGCATACCTCAGCGAGTGTAGAGACACAGGAGCTGAGGATATGGAGCGTATAGTACTAGGTTTATATACCAGTCTGGAGCAGATATCATGATGTCATAGTGGAGTAATGATATCATAGATGAGTAATGGATGACGCAATAATGAGGTCAGGTATGAGGTCATTGTGGAGCGAGCCAAAGTAATCTAAGAATACTACTTATGATGTCATGTCTACATACTGTGATAGTCGCTAATACAAACAAGCTTCAACACTCCCACTCGACTAAACAGTCGGATCACGAAGACCCAAAGACAGCCGATGTTGTTGGAACTTCACCCATGCCAAAGACTTTGTGAGCGTGTCTGAGATCATCGCATCAGTCGGCACATGGTAAAGTTGGACATTGCCAGCTTCGACGGATTCTCGTACGAAGTGATAGCGGATGTCGATGTGCTTCGTCCTCCTATCATGAACTGGATTTACTGCCATGAAAATAGCGCCTTGGTTATCAACACAAAGAGGCGTGGATGGCAAGTCATATCCGAGCTCAGTCAACAAAGTGCGGATCCAGGCAATCTGGCGCGTAGCATCGCTCAGAGCCATGTATTCGGCCTCTGTTGAGGACAAAGCGACCGTGGGTTGGCGTCTAGAAACCCAGGTCACTGCACAACCGGCGATGAAGAAGGAATATCCCGTGGTTGAATGCCTGTCGTCTTTGTTCTCCGCCCAATCAGCATCGGAATAACCGATAAGGCCTGCGCCAGTGGAACCATCATAGCAAAGTTGGTAGTTTTTGGTGCCCTGAAGGTACCGGAGTATGTATTTTGCCATGTTCCAATGATGTTCTGACGGGTTGCTGTTGAACTTTGATAGACGGATGACTGCATAGGCAATGTCGGGGCGAGTACCAAGCATGGCGTATAGAAGGCTGCCAATCAGTTGCTGGTATCGGGTACGACGGTCTTCATCAACTTCTCCATCATGCTTCTCGAGCACGATGCCGGAAGGCAGGGGAGTACGAGCTTCTTTACACGAAGACATCCGGAATCGTTCTAGAACTCCTTCGATATAGGAAGCCTGATCGATCCAGATTTTACGCGCTTTGCGATCACGAACTATGTTCAGACCAAGGAAATCCTTTGCAGGACCAAGATCTGTCATTTTGAAGCGGTTCGCGAGCAATGATTTGATCCGCGCTATCTCCGGCAGATTGTTGCCCATAATGAGCATATCGTCAACATACAGCACCAAGATGATGACCGTATCTCCCATTTGTTGGCGATATGTGTAGACACCGGCGTCGGAGTATGTCCGAGCAAAACCAAGTTCGAGGAGGGCATTGTGGATTTTGATATTCCACTGACGAGACGCCTGTTTCAACCCATAGAGTGATTTACGAAGGCGTGCCACCTTTTCTTTTGGCCATGACGAGAAACCTTTGGGTAATTCCGGAAGTTCCATATAGATTTCTTCCTCCAGATCCCCGTTTAGGAATGCCGTTTTGACATCCATGGCATGAATCTCCCAATCTTCGAGAGCAGCCAGAGCCATAAGTATGCGCAGAGATTCATAGCGCAATACTGGCGAGAAGGTCTCATCATAGTCAAACCCATGAACCTGAGTAAATCCCTTGGCAACAAGTCGTGCTTTGAAACGACCGTCACGCTTCCTGCTAAACACCCATCTGCATTTGACAGTCTTTCGACCGCGTGGAAGGTTGGTCAAATCCCAAGTACAGTTTTCCTCGAGAGAGTCCAGTTCTTCGCGCATTGCGCGCTCCCACTTGAGTGCATCCGGGCTCTTTGCTACGTCCCGCACGTTCTGAGGCAAGTCATGCTCAGCTTGGGCAGCTGACAACATAGACTCAATGCTGCTAGGCCTCTGATACGTAGTTCCATCCGGCAAAATGCGGGGCTTATTTCGACGAGGGCGGCGATGTGCAATCGGGCGATCGTCTATCGGGCCAGGCATTAGGGGTACTTCTCGCGATCCCGTGACAGGACCTTGTTGCGCGAGGGGTGCCGGGGGCGGTGGAAGAGCAGGGGGTGGTACACTTGCATAAGGCGTTGCAGGCGCAGGATTATTGATAAGGTCAGGGAAGGTTTCCTCGAATGGTGTGAACGGCTCCGGTCCAGAGGACACATTGCCGGTGACTAGCTTGGACTTGGCAGGGAATACTCGCTCATCGAACTCAACATTTGAAGAGACTCGTATCTTGCGTTGATTCGGATCCCACACTTTCCAAGCTTTTGTCTCTCGTTCGTATCCAACGAAGATGTGGTCGGGGCGTCCATGCTCCAAACCTTTCGGGCGTTTTTCAACATCCACATAGAGAGACGCCTTGCATCCAAACACACGGAAATAAGAGACGTCTGGCTTCTTTCCAAGCCACAGTTCCGCAGGTGTTCGCCATCCCAATCGTGCCATAGGTTGTCTATTATGAACGTGGACAGATGCATCCATAGCACATTGCCAGAAGCCTTTGGATAGGCCGGCATCGAGGCGCATGCATTCCGCTTTCTCGTAGGCTGTGCGATTCCAACGTTCAGACCTCCCATTTTGCTGTGGTTCGCGTGGCGCGGACTTAGGGTGCATAATACCACGTGCATTGAGCCAGGCTGTGAGTTCATCGGACATATATTCGCCTCCACGATCTGACCGGAAGGCCAGTACTTTTGTGCCAAGCTGACGCTCTGTAAGGGCAACAAAGTTTTTAATCGCAGTAGAGGCTTGGTCCTTTGATTTAATGAACACCATCATGCCAAAGCTCGAGAAATCGTCGTAGAACGAAATTGTGTAGCGTGAACCTTCCAACGACTGAGTAGGCCAGGGGCCCATCAAATCAGTGTGGATAAGCTCGAGGGGTTTGCTAGCACGTTTCTCTGATGCAGGGTACGGATGCTTGTGCTGTTTTCCAAGCATACATCCATCGCACATGCCGCGCTGGTCTTTATTGCGTCGCAAGGGGGGAACACCTTCAACTTGTGTCGGCAAGTGAGTAAGGGTCCTCCGAGCCGCATGACCAAAACGCTTATGCCACAATTCACGATCGGTAGTTTCCAGGGAAGCGAGCGCGGTAGACTCGTGAGATGCAGACACAGATGGTGCCACGAGCTCCTCGGGGTAGTACCAGTAGCAGCGATTGCTTGCTTTAAAGGTCATCAAGACATCCCTATGCGCTTTTCCCTTGTTGAGCCAATCCTTGGTGACTAGGATTGCCTTGTTGTCACCAACCACGGTGTAGTAACCAGCCTGATCGAGCGCATACCCAGAAAGGTAACGCCCTCTTATGTGCGGGTTGTAGATGACATCCTTCAGCGTGAAGGTGTAGTCGATGCCACTACTAGTATGACCCCGCAACACAATATCTCCAACGGCTTCATTCTTGAAGCGAGCTCCCGACCCAACGATTACATAGGTGTCGATAGGTCTGATGTTGTGAAGATCAGATCGGGTGTTTGTCATATGATGCGTACAACCCGAGTCCCATAGAAAACGAATTTTGGAGTCGTCTCCCATTTCTTCAACAAAAATTCCATCATCGATGTGTTTGAGGGAGTCACTCATGAGATAGGACGAAATGTGCATTCCATTGGAGGCAGCTGCAACCGCGGGAGCGGCTACAACTTCTTTTACAGCGCTAGTACCATCACCGCTCTTCTTTTCCTTCTTCTTTTTCTTCTTCCCCTCATCCTGCTTCCCCTTGCCTTTGTCAGAAGATTGACCAGTCGGCTTGAGGTTGGGATACTTCTTGTAGCAGGATGCCGCAACGTGACCAGACTTGTTGCAATGAGTGCAGCGGGTGGCAAGGGACGGAACGGTCGAAATCTTCGAGTTCGACGTCGTGTCGAGGTTCTCGATCTTGATATTCCCTATGACGCTGTTCTTGACATCGACTGGGTTCAGAGAAGCGATAGGACGATTGGCCAGGTAAGAGGTGACAAAACCTCTGCTGGAAGCGGGCAAGGCGGCGAGCATTAGAGTTGCGAAGAGGTAGTCGGGGATCTCGATTCCTCCTTCCGAACACTGGCGACGACGAGTCTCCATTTCCATGATTTGCTTTTCAATGGTATCACCACCGTGGAAGGTGGTGGTGTTCAGGAGGCGGTACTCGACGAAAGCATCGATGGCATTTGGTTGGCCATAATCCGTCGCCATCTTCGCAAAAACCTCACGCGCAGTGCGCTCCCGCTGACCGTCCATAAAGATTCCCTTGCGCAGATTCTGGGTGATATAAACCCGCGCAAGACCCAGTGCCTTTTCATTGGCAACGTCCCATTGATACTGGCTGTCACCAGCCGTTCCAGGACGCTCCATAGAACCAGGGTTCGAGGTAGATGTGCCGTTAACCATAATATGAGTGGGTTTAACCACTCCCCAGGTGCCCTGATGCATGCAGATGCTCATGTAGTTGTCCGACCACGTATTCCAATTGGTGCCATCGAAGACACTCAGAATGGAGTTGTTGAGTTTCTCGATTCCCGACATGGTGGGGAGATACTCGATAACGTCGGCGGTTTGGTAGTGAAGAGAGGGGAATTCGATATAGGGAGGATCACCGAATAGAGATCGAAGTTCTGGAGTCCAATTCTCTTGGTGATGGAAGAACTCTTCGTTATCGTGTTCTCCAAGATCGTATAGATCCCTCCAATCGGCGTCTTGGAGAGGAATGTAAGAAGGTCCCTGAGCCCAGCGGACAACAGGAAATAAGATAACCCCAACGGGAGGGTCGTCTGGTGATGACAGGGTGATAGAGATGACTAGAGCGACAAAGTCAGCCCCAGATTCTCTGCAGACCAAGAAACAAAATCCCGAGTGCCAAATCTCTGAAACGAGAACGACCAAGCGTCCCCATCCCATCCATGATGCCCATATACGCGCGGGGAATGATAACGAAATAAAGCGGTATAGTAAGTGCCCATATTTGTATCAAAGTAACGTAACTATATACGTCAGCGGCGGCAGTACCCGACGGTGATTACTGCCCTCGCAGTCCGTCACTGGCCAAGGGACACGTGCCCAAGGCCGTCCCAAGCACCGGGTTTGGCCGCCCATCTTCTCCCTTTTAAAGACATGCATACACGCAGAGCGTCATTGCATGAATCCTCGTAGTGTCACCAGCCCGCAGGGTCCCTTGTGAGGAATGCGAGTCAACCCCGAAGGATTGTTTTGCCTGGCGGAGGGATCGACCTCCAGCAGCTGTTGAGAGCTACCACACCACCTAGGCGCTTCGCGCAAGGTTCAGGAGTGGGATTGACCAAAGGACCAGTGCCTGGTGGGTATGTCCGCTGTACAATAAAAAGATGTAACGTAAAACGCGCGCGAGCAATCATGGACGGAATAGCTAACGGCGCGTCTGCCAACTGAATGACTCCCTGACGCCGCTCGCGTAACCCCTTGAGGGTGAGAGCACAAATGCGAGGACCGACATCCAGCAAGTGGGACGAGCGCACAAAGACGGCGCTCTAGAAGGGCTGAACGAGTGAAAGATACTCGCCTTAGCAAAGGGAGTAGTTCGATGTTTCTTGATCTGGGCTAGTGGTTCAGGCGGGGCCCATAACCTGTCGCAGACAATACCGCGCAGTGGAGATACGACCAGTAGCGATCACCTAGAAGACAGAGTCTCAGCGAGTGTAGAGACACAGGAGCTATATCATTAGCTGTACCTAGAAGACAGAGTCTATGGTACAAGTCATAAGTAAGGTCATTAGATCGTAAGAGAGAATGCATACCTCAGCGAGTGTAGAGACACAGGAGCTGAGGATATGGAGCGTATAGTACTAGGTTTATATACCAGTCTGGAGCAGATATCATGATGTCATAGTGGAGTAATGATATCATAGATGAGTAATGGATGACGCAATAATGAGGTCAGGTATGAGGTCATTGTGGAGCGAGCCAAAGTAATCTAAGAATACTACTTATGATGTCATGTCTACATACTGTGATAGTCGCTAATACAAACAAGCTTCAACATGTTGTGCACACGTAACACCAACCTCCGAGAGAGATGGCCCCGGATAAATTCAACTCCGCATTTAGTGCCTGAGTCTGGCCAGCAGTTGCTTCCTGACCGATATCATCGCCGGCGCTGATATTGCGCGAGAAGAGGGACAAAACTCGCGCTCACATTCCTGGAAGAGCCTTGAACGCCGCGGTACCGAGCCTGCTCACGGGAGCGGTATGACACAGTCCGGGTACCAAGAACTCGGGTTTCCCAAGTGCCGCGAGCAGCATCATGTAATAATTGTTTTTTTCTCGCTAGTCAACGGCCCCCGACTGTCCTTATAGTTCCGTGTGAGTTCCGTGGGTCAACGAAGCATCACAGTAAGAATTAGGGGACCAGACTGGCCGGTGCTTCGACCTCTTCGAGATGAAAACTGGTCAGCAGACGCCTGCTTCCTCCTCCACCTCTCCCTTTCGCCATCCTCTTTCTTGTGCATCACTCATGGCTATCTCATTCCAATCAAATCAGTTTCTCGCGGTGAGTGCGCTGTCAGACCTCGATGTCATATCAGGGATCAATCACTACAATCGAGACACGCGAGTAATTGTTCCGGATGACGGAGCATGATGAACCAAACCCAAAGGAATAGAAATCCATCTCACGCAAGCGCTGTAAGCCCGAGCTAGACTCATTTGGGAATAAAGCTATCATGTGACCGCGTCTGATGTGACACTGAAGATGACAGTGTTGTCACATCTCTTCCTGTCCTGCATCGCTCGAAGGGCTGCAGTGTCACTCGCCGTCCTTGCCCGTCGACAAATCAGAATTAAAGCGTCTGCTTCCTAACCGAGAGGGCATTGGTGCGATGCTCTGAGTCTCAACCTGCTCCTCACCGCAAGTTTGCGGCCTGCGTTCCTGACCGCCAGTCGGTGCGACTTCACCACGAGAGCATCATGAACAATCAGGGATTGGGCTACCGCAATCGAATTGGGCTCAGTGGCTTCGTGAAAACTCGATGCCGAGAGGTCGACATGTTGTGTATGCGCTGAGAAACGCTGAGGACGGCTCAGTTCAGCAACCTCGTGATATGCACTCGATAAAAGGTGGATTGCTCTGTTCGAACACTTTTCTGATCTCGCTGAATGGAATCACTACAGAGAAATGATACGCGTGCCAAAATCAGCTACAGAATACGGAAACTTGGGCCCGGGGCAGCTGATGAACATGAGCGCAGTCGGAATCTGCAGGCGATGGGCTAGAGCGCCGACGTTCGATGGAGAGAAAGCGCCAGAAACAAGAATCTGCAGGGAAATGAGGCTTCCACATGCGGACGAGGCGGGAAACTCACAAGATCAATGGTGATTTCCGGGAACGCTTCGTCGAGAACTGTATCGGTAAGTCAGTCATTTCCCATGTGCGCAGTCGACACCACTCACTCTTCGCATTAGCTTCCAGCTCCGAAGGAACCCCGGTCTCTTCGTCACAGAAATGCACGAGCTTCACGCACGAAGTCTGCTCGTTTTCCCTCACGTACAGCAACAGATGCAGCAGCCGATTGATCTCGTCCGTTTTGACCAACACGCAGACGGGCTGTTTCTTCAGTGCTTGGATCCATCGCACCACGGAGGGCCCCCAGGCCTGGGTCCTCGGCCACATGTGCAACCATGGATACTGGTCGTACAGCCAATACAATGCCCGAAGGATCGATACGTGGTTCTGCGCGCCTCCAAATGCAAGCAGCACGCCAACCAGATAGGCCGCAAAGTAGCTTCGACGGACATCTCAGTGAAGAATCAAAGAGAGCGGAGTTACATACCCGGCTATCGAAGGATCAATCGCGATGTTGCCTGCGAAAACGACAAGCGTCACAGCGAAGGCGAGCATGATCATCCAAAGCTTGGCACTACGTTCACACTCCAATCTTCCACGGCTAAATCTCAGGAGCAACAAGGCTAGAGGGAACAGCCCCATCACGGTGAGCCAGACAAGGGAGAACCTGTGCCAGCAGTCAGTAGCGTACAAGCACCATGCAGCCACATACATCTTGGAGACAATGGCAAGGCTGGCGCCCGATGAGGCATACAAGGCCGCATTCACCGCCGTGAAGACTACGATCGAAACGTATGGTGCGCCGGTGAATGGGAGAGCGTTCTGGAAGATTCGAGGAAGGATTCTGTCGTGCGAGAGCTGTTCGAACAATTCACATGCACTCAAAATGCCTGCAAACAGGTTGGCGCACGCGCACGAGAGCTCGGAAAGAACTCGCCTGTGAGGACTCCACCGCAAAGCACGACTATTGCATCGACGACGATCCACTTCCGCAGCCAGACCCCAGCAGACTATGGAGTTGTCAGTCATTTGACGATGGGTAAGAAGGGGATGCGCCGGAGGACCTTCTCTGCCAGCACACTGAGCACGTTTGCACCACTGAGCACAGTGTTCATTGGAACGACCGCGAAAACGAGAAGAATCATAGCTGAATTCAGGACCACCGCTGGGAGATGGAGGTTGCGCAGCACAGCTGGATACGCGCCCGGCCGCATCCGTCCGATGTAGGACGGTGCGCCTGTTGAGCAATAAGCTCCACATCGGAAGAGCAAGGAGAAACTCGTACATTCGATTCCTGTGAGACCCAGCATGCCCAAACAGAACCCATTGAACAGCTGTCTCGCCACTGTCCAGCCATCTTTCGCCTGCCCGTGCACCCAATTCGTCCGCAGTTGCTCGTTTCCCTGTCGTCCCCAACACACCACTGCGCAGACCGACAAGACCGCCATCGTGGACATATGGAAAGCAAGCACGACGAAGGAGATCCGCGCGCTCTCCTTCAGACCGGTGAAGCTGACGACTGCGAACACCAGCAACACGACAGCTGCCCCGACGAAATCGGGAAACGGCAGCGCGACTTCACCCGCAACGTAAGAAGCAGCCGTACTTGCGGATACGACGGATGTTGACGCGAAGTCGAGAAGCATCAGAGCCGCGCCCAACAGAGCAATGGACTTGGGCGTCACGTTCAAGCTGCCGGCGAGTACATCAGTAAGATTTTCACGCAAGGGAGGTCGACACCTACAGGTAGGCATATGGGGCGCCGCAGATCGGCAGCGCAGAGCCCAGCTCCTCCATGATTGGTCGCCAGATGAACGGCGTGAGTGTTGCCGCGAACAGGGATATCGGTGCACTGAGGACTGGTCAGCCATGACCCGCAAGGAGCCGATGATGCACACACTAGACACCACAGACCGCGACCACAGCGGGCAACGCGTAGAACACGCTCCCGAGTACTGCATTGCCCGGTAGCGCCGTGCCCGTCCATCGGCCCAGAACCTTCGCGCTCCTCGTGCGCGCTAAGCGATCTTCCCCCTGTGCATGGTCGTCCGCTGACAGCTTGACACGCGAGAACGAGCCCCAGCCAGCGAATTCGAAGTCGCTCGAAAGGTTAAGAAAGCGCGACGTGGTAGTTTTGAGTCTCGGTGCACCCGTGGGGGTAAGACGCATCCTTTGCCGGCGGAGAACGACGTCGAACTGGGACTGTCGAAACGTAGGTGGTGGAGCGATGCCGTTGTGAGGTGATGCCAGGTCCACCGTAACTGGGATTGAAAGAGGCTCTAGAAGGAAATCAGACGGTGCCGGAAGAACACGAACGATCGTGACGAAAGAGACGCACCAGAGCTTCGTGCGAGGGGTTCTATAGCAATCCATGATTCCAAGTCTCCGGCCCCAGAGGTGGCATGCTCATTGATTTGGTCCGCCGTGGAGTAAGAGGGTAAGACGGATGTACTCGGCCCCCCAAGATCCGCCATCTTTGAAAGTATTCAGAAACTTTCGATGGATGGAACAAGCAAAGGGAATATGTGAAAGGACCTGAAATGTGCTTATCCCAGTCTCTCCGAGAGTAATCCCGCCGCTGTGTATACTCTCCTTGCCTGCTGAACAGTACAAGGGCTGGGGAAGACAAAAGATGCATTGATGAGAAATCAATCGATCATCTGTCGATCGATTACACTGGCAATAGATATTCAGCCAGTTGTCTAGCCAAAAGGGAAACACACAATCATCATCTTGACCTGTCACCATAGGGACTGAATTCGAGTCTAGAACTGGATAGCCATTGGTAGCCCTCAGAGTCCTAGTCGTCGCAGACCGATTCATTTGAAATCGTCAAGGATATCATGATCTCCAATTTCATCTACATTGATGGTCCATGCCTTTTCTGTCCCCATGGTCGTCACTTGGGGCCCTTTCGCATCCAATGCACCGAAAACTTATGCAGAATGTTCTACTTGACGCAGGAGGCTTGTCCAGCACCCTCTGCGAAGACATCTCATCAATTACAAGGGGTCCATACAGTAAATAAAAACACAAATAGTACACACCGGTAGTACTAGAGCAAAACGATAACCAATCTATCTAGCTGAGAACAAAACGAGCGTGTGTGCAGTGGATCTACTGAGCCACCATTTTGATGCCGGCCCGCTCGCTGCGGTCGGACGCAGAGGAGTCCGTCTCGTGCAGTCCGCGCTTGCGATCGGCCGGAGCGGGCTCTCGGTCGTCGTATGTCTCGGAGACCACGTATATTTTGGTCGCCTGCATCTCGACTTCGCCGAGCGTGCGCTCGCCTGGCATGCGTCGAGCGCGAGCATTCAAGGCGGCACCGCGGCGGGTGCTGGGGCCGGAGTACTCGTGGGAGCTGGTCATGTCTCGTGTTCCACGTTGGGTGCTGAGGATCAGGTGCTGCGCGGCTGATACACGATGATGAAATTAGCAAGGGATCTGGAAAATTGTACTGGCGAGAGACGCACCGATGAGAACGACAGCCAGAGGCAGGGTCGCACCAACACCGGTCCTCAGAACCGCGCTCAGTTCTAGAACGACCCATCTGGGTGCCGATGAGTGCTGGGTCGGAAATAATTCGGGAACTTACAGGTTGGCAACGAAAACGGCAATGGTGTATAGAAGACCGTTCCTTAGCACGCGACGGATGAAGGCAGACATGTTGCTGCCGAGAATTAGAGCTCGAAAAAAGCCTGGGACTGCTACTCACAAGCTTCCACTGATCCGCGAAGAAGCGATCAGGTAGTAAGTTCCGACTGCACATGCAATTACATCGTAAACCATGTGCGCGCTGTAATATCTGTAGAGAGCAGGGGATCAGAAAAACGATAATGAAGAGTTTTGTGCACGAACACGATATTCCAGTCGGTCTGGAGAAGACAGTGAGTTTACGACATCATCAACAGGCTGAGCAAGGGGCGCACCTCATTAAACACCTTGCCTTTACATCTGAAGATACGGTTAGCGTCCGAATGCGAGATTTCCTAAAAGCATGCGGACGCACTCGCCCTTGAAGTCGAGATCAGCAGCGGCGGAGAACGTATAGATGGCAGACTCACCCCTGTGACTTCAGGCTAGGGAGAGACGATCTGGTGAGCGCGAGGAAGCACGAGAAGACAGCGAGGGCCTACCACCCGATGATAGACTATTCCGAACATTTGCACCTATGACAGCATCAGTCAATCAGCGCTCGCAGGACAATTGCAGACACGCACTGGGAAACCAAGTAAGAGAAGCCCGCCCAGGCCGTAGAGGATCAGCGGAGACCGTCCGGAGATGGCGTATGTTCTGAAGATGATACAGCGGAGCACACAAGAGAAGGCCAGGTCACGCACCTTAAAAACACCAAGATCTGCACGGCCATCCCTGCAATCACTGCGAGCCAAGTAAAAATCTCTTCTCCCGTCAAAAGAGCTCGTCCACGAACTAGCTGTGATATTGGGCACCATGTAGAACGGCTTGCATGTCTGGAGAGTGAAGTCGGTACTGAAGAAGCCTGCAGAGCTTGTTCACGCGCTGTCGCCATTGACAGTCTGAGTTTCGCACCGATCCCGTTTGTGATGAGCGAAATGAGCGTCATGTAGCGCGCCGTGGCGTATGCAACACAAGCAATACTGAGCGACCGGTTGACCCATTGCTTGTGGTAAAGCGCCAGTGTTTGCGGGATCGTCTGCAAGATGTCGCCTCCGGCCAGACTGAATGAACTGTGATCCCGAGCCCAATCAGCGACCGCGAATGACCTGTCGAGGGAAGAGCATTACACGATTCGGAAGATGACAGGCTTCAAATTCGACGACATGGTGGCGTGGGTGGAAGAAGAGGAAGGGCGAAGCGCATGCGATTTCCAAAACGCCAAAACCTCAAAAGGACGCGAGCAACTTCGCGTAACCGGACACCGCCGAGCTCGTCGCTGTGGTACCTCGAGGTACGATCACCTGAAAATCGGCCATCAGTCGGGTAACTCACAACAGAGTCTGGACTACCGCTCTAAAATGCAGCGACACGAGACAAATAATCCGCCGTGTGCCGAGCCTGAAACTACCGCAGTCGGTGAACTCGCCCGGTCTATTAGAGGCAGAGCGCCGCTTCGGACCCGTGCGAAGAACCGCGTCCCAGAGGAAGCAATAAAAGGATTAAAGCGTCCGAGAGACCGAGATTGAAAACTCACGTGGCGATGCGGCCCGACGCCGATCGCACACGCGCATGATACATCCGCGATAACAAAGATGGGGGTTTCCGCCGAGAACTCTATTATAGTATAATCAGAAGAAGCCCAGCACTCTCGGTAATTTCAAACGTCGGCGGTTTCCACTCCCCCGCGTTCAGCGTCAAATGTGTAGAAAGTATCTCGTTCTGAGCGACTCTCCAGTCAGTCGGAACAAAAGTTATCAGGTCTGAAACTGCCCAGATGTTGCCTGAACGAAGCACAGTGAAGTAACATATCATCAGCATTTTCCTGATATTAATATTCGGTTGGGTGAAATAACTGCATCTTTAGGCTGATGATTATGTGCCTCCATTTTGCGGCCTTCTCGACCGGTGCACGCACAGATTCAATAGCGACTGGCACCCGCAGCAGAGATCAAGTTGGTGAATATTTGACGATGCGCAATCCCATTTTGCGAATGAGATTTTCTGCAGCCGCAAGAAAGTAAAAAAAAATCACGGAAATGAGTCTTTTCGGTCTTGTCCTCTGCTGTCAGAAAATTCTCAGTTTGGATTTCAAAGTCATGATCAACAGAGTCGTCCAACAACAAAAGCACATGGAAATGTGGATTATGATATTTTAATGCATAACGGACTGTACCTAGTCAGACTATACCCATTCCAAATCCGGCCAAGATATCTATAATTGTAAAGACTTGCCTTAGTGTCAACTTCCCCGCATTGCTTTCCTCGACTGTCCATCTCTTGGCCGAACGAGCAAATCTCGGGCGATGCCGAACGATCACCACTGATCTCCTCACTTGGAATCAGCACACACAACAAGCAACGGAGATTCGACACGGTAATCCGTCGAGGGGGGCAGCGCGCTGAGCACTCCCCATGCCTTCGTCGAAGAATGTCCGGTCTGCTCCGGTTGTATGATAGACAGTGTGCTCATCGTTTTTAGATCAGATGATGTTTGGCCGCATCTGAGCGACCAAACCTTCACTTTCGGTCTCATTGAAAGTCGCGATAGACCACGATCTGCGGATGCCGTGTTGTTTGTCTACGCTAAGAATAAATCCAAGGTCCTGATCCGTTGCCCATTCATCCCTTATCCAAGTTTTGATTTCAGCAACGAAGGTGTTAACTATGTAGCCAGTCCTCCTGGCCCAAACAAGCCGGGTGTACTTGATAGACAACGGATTACTACATGATTAAATAGGCATGGCGAGACGAAAATAAATAAATTATACATATCATGCTCAGTCAACGGGCATTATGTGATGCGCAACAGAATTTTAGCCTGCAGCTCATCTTGGCCAACCAAAACTGATACCTCGAAGAAATACTAATCAAGTAAGTCAGCAGGACGCAGGGATGGAGGAATCGAGAGAAGAAACTAACCTTGAGCGACACGCCGCCCCAGTTGAAGCTCGGCAACATATCCGCAGCGAGGGGGATTTTATCCTTGAAAAGTCCATCTGGCAACGACCGCTGCGCATCCAGTGATGGGTGGGCTTTTCCCTCACTCAGCCGATGCCTCGGCCTCTTCGGAAATCCAATGGAGATCGCATTGTACATCGTCGTCGGTTGCGTGTCCGGCCCGTCGGGTATCGGAGGAAGAGGTTTCGAAACCCTGACAGGTCCTTTCGCCGAGCCCATCCTCGACCGTGTCTTAGTTTTCGTGCTCATCATGGTGCTTGTCTGCGACTCTGCGGTCGAGTACGACGAGTTGGACGACGAGAACAACGATGCGGAGGATCGGATTCGCTTGATGAAGCGCGACGAGCGCGAGTCGGCGCCGGACATCATGCTGCTGGACTCGCTCTGGAAGGTCCCCGGCTCTGTGCCCGAGCTGGAGTCGCGGGCGTGCGTCGGGGCCATCGAAGGTCCTGCCAGCCCAGGGTCGTCGGCGCAGAAGAACTCGCTCGTAAGCGTCACCGACACGGTCGCATCCGTAGCGATCTCACGTGCGAGATGAGATGAACGTGGAGAGGTCGTAAATACCACAAAGAAGGGTATGTTCGACGACCGGGAAAAGTTCAAGGAGGTTGGCAGGGTAACCTGTCCATGAAACAGATACATCAGATCGAGAAGTCGCCTGGAAAACGAAGATGATGGTCTTCCGTACTCACCGCGCACTTGACCGGAACGGGTCGGTGAGATTTGAGAGGGATTTCGATCCAAGAATTCGGTGGCGGAGCATTTTCTGATTGAAATTCTGGTTCTCGCTGTAGAAGGAATGGAATGCTCAACCTAGAGTCATGAAGCGATCAGCGGATGGCATTGCAAACAGAAATAGACGTACTGAGCGATGGGTAACGTCGCTTTGGACGGCTCCCAATATACACAAAGCTCGTACGACACCTCGGTCACCATGGACGCAGCCAGCGACGAGCAGAACGATGCGGGTAAAAGGTGTCCCGGCTTCTGGCATTTTCCCAGGTCGAATGCAAATGGGAATGTGCGCGTCTCCGCTTCCACCGCTCGACTCTGTCGGAGAAGAGTACTTCCACGCGACTCTGAGATGACGTCGATGACTTTGGAAGTAGAGAAAAAGAGCCGTTTCTTCTGGGCCGGAGCGGAATTCGACACCAGCTTGTCCACGTTCTTTACCCCCGGGATGGAAGTGAAGGTACCAGAGAGCTGGGCGAACACAGGAATGATCAGCGCAGGGCAATGACGACGCGCATACGGGCCCGAAACATACCGTGAGTGTGAGCCGTCCCGCTCGACAGCTGCGATTCAAGAGGACCTTGCCCGTGACGATGTCCTGCTCCGCGTACGCAGGCACGACGCGTGTCCTCCCCGGCCAGGCGGCGATTTCCATTGACGAAACTTCTGGTGAGTAGAGCAGCACCTCCATCTCTGGGGACCTGAGGTGCCACTAGGTGTCAGAATCTGTCACTTGTCTAGACGGAGGTTGACGCACCTGAAGCTCGAGACACGAGAGTAGTTCGGGACGTAAGTGTTCGGGACATAACTGGGAGCGATAGCGCTCTCCCTATAGATGGGCTCCCTGAATGAACTGCCCGAGTCAACCCTGGTCCTGATCCCAGCACCTGCACGGAAGGGCGTGGTCTCAGCTCTGCTATACGGTCGCTCAATGTTGCTGGGCATCGACGGGAACGAGACAGATGGATGCCGAGCGGAGGATGGGGAGGGGAGAGCGAAGTTACGGCTGGGTTGACGCGGTGATCATGAGCCTCGAGTCCGGTTTACTTCTAGATTGATGGCTTGTTGTTTCGCAGATACAGAAGAACATTCGGCTGCGTGGCTACGGCAGCTGCCATCTGTCAAATTGCTGATGGGACTGATAGTCTTTGCACTCGTCTCCAAGCCACGTTCAGCACTCCCCATGGCTGTCGTAAACAACGAGCTGATCGACGATGAAAATCTTCGTCTTCTATACGACCCTTTTGAGCCAGAAGGCAGCTCTTACGAGGGGACGACCTATCGGACTGGGAGACAAGCATCGACGCTCTGTAATGCCTGATGACCTTTACTTGACGTTTTCTGGTCTTTTCTGTGCGGGGGAAAGCACACGGAATGTCCGCATGATGTACCCGTGGCCCGAATGATCTGCGCGTCCAGCGCTGTGTCTACTCAGGCCGCCGCCGCCGAATGATGTTTCCCGTATGATTCCCGGGCCCGGAAGCTTCGCAGCACACGACGACATTCACCCATGATCACTGCTATCGAAGTCTTCACCCACTCAATAAAGACAATTAAGACGAGGCGGCCGAGTGAAGATTCCCCAAACAAACACCTTTCAATTGTGACGATTAACCAAATCAGTGAGTAAGCAAGTAAAGAATGTGAAGTAAAGAGCGGCAAGACAGGCAAGTTTATCAAAGTCCATGCGAGTCAGATCAGTAAGTACCAGAGGATAGCAGTTCACCTAAAAATCAATGGAGAAGCAGGACCGATCCTACCAAGGCAACAAAGCTAACGATCGCAGCACCGATGAGCTGGTTGTCCCCAGCGGCACGGCGGGCGTTGCTGGTTCCGCTGACAGAAGGAGCGGCTGGCGAAGATACAACGGGGACAGCACCTCCAGCAGCAGCACCGGCATTCCCGCCGACGGTCGGGCTGGCAACACTCGCGGTGCTCTTCGATGTGGTTTTCAGGACAGTGGAGACGCTGGTGCTGGTGCTGACAGCAGGCGTCACAGCTGCCAGTGCGCTGGCGCTGGCGCTAGAGCTTAAGCTGGAGCTAGAGATGGGAACGCTCGTCGGCGGGGCGTTAGCCTGGGACGAGAAGCCGGGTGGGGGAGCCGTGCCAGATGCACCGGCAGTGACGAGGTCGGCGGCAAGTCCGTTTCCAACGGTGGCCTGCGATACACAGTTCGAAGAAGAGGGTGTGAAGAACGGCGCTGTCGGAGTTACAGTCGTGCCGACCGTGTAGGACGTCGGGAGACCATCACCACCAGTGTAAGCACCCTCGAAGTACTGCGCAAATGTGGAGAAGGAAACAGGAACGCCATTAGACCAGGATGTCGGGTACCAGCCGGGGGGGTTCGCAACGTCCACATCGCAGGTTTCGCTAAAAAGGAGTTGGATGAGAATAGGTGAGCAGAGGCAGAGACGAAACGCACAAGGTACCA
The DNA here is from genome assembly GCA_963692855.1 of Mycena citricolor. Taxonomy (NCBI): domain Eukaryota; kingdom Fungi; phylum Basidiomycota; class Agaricomycetes; order Agaricales; family Mycenaceae; genus Mycena; species Mycena citricolor. The sequence continues at coordinate 8,417 of CAVNYO010000464.1, read as the reverse complement.
GGCGGGTGGTATGTTCCCGGCATGACATACTCACAACCCATCTCATCCAACTCATGCCAGCACATGTACTGCGAGCTGTACGTCGAGTTCGCATTCGTGCATGCGCGCAGACAGAATTGATTGAAGTCGATGTACATCATCCACTCCGCGATGGGCTGCTCGACGCCGTTGATGGGGACACTGACGTTGCCACCGACGGGGTTGCCCGCACCGCTGGCGCCATGCGGATCGAGCTCGCCACCGTAGTCACCCGGCTGAATGTTCAGCTTCGTGAAGTCGCCCGTCCCGTAAATCTGCACGTAAAAGTCGTTCTTGAGGAAGGAGAGACCTGTTATGACGCCGTCGGGGATCACACGCGCGTTGTTGCGCGGCTGCGTGCACCAGGCGACTTCTTCCGTCTGCGTTGCGGGATCAGCGACCATATGCAGCCGGCTTCGAAAACATACCTCGGTGTTACCGATGACCGAGTTGGGATTCGGAGGAGCGAAGATGCAGAAGTCGTCAATGGAGTTCACGCTCAGCAAACGGGCCATAGAGTTCTGGTTAATCGTGGTGGGCATCGTGGGCACTGGTGGGTTGGTCGTTCCCTGTGTGCCAGTGGCAATCACGCCGTCCGGGAGCGCCTGTGCTGTGGATAGCAGGGCCGCGAGGGAGATAGCGACAACGGAGGGGAACATTCTGGAGTAGAATGAGGGGATGGGAGGGAAGAGGAGGGAGGAGGGAAGAAACAGGAGATGAAGTAACGTCGGCTATGGCGTGAAACGGTTACGGCGTCAGTAGCCCGACATTCAGTCCACACGCCCTGGCCTGATCATGATTGTAGTTCATTCATCTGTTCAGGTCTCCCGCCGTGCTCATGATCTTCTCCCGCTGCGGGTCTCCCGTGGATTTGACTTGTGAGACAACGGGACGTTGATGCGAGTTGAGATTCAGGAATGAACGAATTTGCATAGGAGAGGTAAAAGATAAAAATATCCCCGGATCTCAGACGTCAATCAATCATGATGATCGGTGCCTAGTAAATCCTATGAGCAAGATGTACGTTCGACTTGGACAAGGAACTCTGATTGCATTGAAGTGCATACATCGGACGGGTTTTAACAAACTACGTGTGCAACGATTCAAAGCAGTCCAAACCAACGTCTGTTGGGCAGGAAATCGACCTTCAGCTTGACACAGAGCAGATCATCATCGTCTGCAGTATACCCGTTGACGTCGACAGTGAATTTAGCTGCAAAGACGGGTAAGACGGCCTGCAGACGAATACAAGCAAGCTGCCGCACCGCGTGGAATCTCCTTCGGCAGTGCAACGACCTGTGTCACCTCATGGGTCCCTTCTTTGATGGGACACTGGATGGACGCGTTTGCGTTGCGACTGCAGGAATGCAAACGCAAGAGAACCACGATTTCAGCGAGCTACCGGCCAAGTAATGGATAAGACGCACGCTTCCTCGCATACGTCGAACCTTCGATGCAGCAGCTTGACTAGACCGAGTTTTACGACCACATCCGCCCACGCGCCGTCCTGGGGTTATGGAATCAGTACCCGTCGTATCAAAACTGCCGTGGAGGCACACCTCGATATCGTAGTTCGCAACACCTGTAGCCTTCACGACGAGATCTTGACCGGGGACTGGGGGATCAGGCGAGACGGTCAGGGATTTGACGATGATGCCATCCGAAGGCGACCCTGCGTTCATAGACAGCATGCGTGATTCGGTGAAAAGATAGGCACGGAAGGAGGCGGCGATGAGCATTTGAGACGCGAGAGATGCGAACGCGTACCGCAGTCCTCCCATCCCCAGGCGGCGGTCGTGCGCAGACCAGTCGTCTCTGGCATCGTCTTCATAGTAGAGGAGTCGTCCCCAGGTAGCGCCACGACATCGTCAAGCACAATCTGGGTGGTGCCCATCCTCGGCGTGGCAGACACAGCGATAGGTAGAAGCCAGAGGGCTGAAAGGTATGTAACCAAGGGAAGTTGCATCGGGCGAGTGATTCGGGGGTAATAGCGAGCGGAGGAAGGCAGGTGGTGGCTCGTCGTCGGCTTTAAGTACCTGCTGGGGTCCGTCCACCCGTCACGGAGCCGAATTGGGTTCAATACAAGAGGAGCCTTATTGGCGCTTCTGGCGAAGAGCGGCACTCTGATGACATCATGTGGAGCACGTGTGTGAGGCTGCTGGCAATTGTGAAATGTTGTGCGGACGCTGCCGGGAATGAATTTGCATCTGGGATGCGTAATTTCATGCTGAAATTCATGCAGGCAACAAGAGGTCACGAAATGGTTCCTCGGTCCATCCCTGTTTAGTGTGTAATCCATGATCGGAGGGTTTCTCTGCTCCATGAGAATAAGCTCAGGAAGCGGCTCATTCCGAGGACTGGCTCATCCGCTGAAGACTAATTTTTTAAAGTAAACGAATAATCACAAAATGAATGAATGTTCTGTCCAAATCTGATTACTGTAATGGGAGCACAGATGTTTCCAAAGAGATTTGATTGACCATGCACCACTGCCCTCCCGGGGAGCTCTAATTCATTACGTAAATGGGCTTCCAGGCCCCCCTGGAGGCCATCAAACCACCGCCTGGAAGCACTGATTAGAGGTGATCAGTGGAGGCACCTGCCTAGCAAGCAATTTGTGGACTGCATGCACGGTGCACTGGCCAGGGCTTTTGGTTGTTTGGATGTGCTCTGGTAGTTGTTATTGAGGCCCATGCAATGTCTTAGCTCACAAAAGTCATTACATATTGCTTTTGGTTCATGTAATAGGGTGTTTCAAATATGGAATTGAGTGCCTGATTTGTGGTCTGAACTTTGTGTGACAATCAACAAGACATAATGTTGAAAAGAGAAGTGAATTTGAAGACTGGAGAATACAACCAAGTAGCTACAGTATTTATACCCAAATCCAGTCTGAGTCATATCTACAACTAACGAGTCATAACGCTATGTACCACATGGAGCACTGGTCATGGGTTGTAGTAGAACCTTCCAGAGCATATGTCGCACAGCCTTGGATCAATAAAGATAATCCCCAGACCCCTAGCCCGGACCGTCAGATGCCATGATCCGCAATAAGATAATCCATGCCAAGATAAGATAAGATCATCAATGATAAGATGAAAAAGGGCTGAATTATGACATTACCCCCTCTCTAGGGTTGATGTCCTCATCGACTGAGCCAATGGGTGTGAAGACGTTTTCGTAAGGGTCAAAGAGTTGTCGTTGGGGATATGGAAGGTGTTCATCTCTGGGTTTGTAGTGGTGAATGAGATAGTCCCAGTGTCCAGCTTTGAGTGTTGGCAGAAGGCGAATGCGTGTGTCTGGGTTGGATTGTTTCCTCTGCCAATCTCTCAGGACCTTCTTTGCGTGGGTAAGATGACGTGATGGCTCCCAGGTATTTTTACTATGTGGCCATCCCTTCCATTTGACCAAGTACTGCTTCCCTCGGCCGACTTTTCATTCCTTCACAATCTCTTCGACTTCCCACTCCTCTGCTCCTCTGATCATCTTGGCTACGGGTCTCTTCTCTTGGTGATGGGGGGGGTGGTTCGTGATAGGGCGTCAGTAGTGACTCATTGAACACCGGGTGTCTCCAGTCCGTATCCAGCAAATCCAGTTTCCATGCGGCTGCTCCGACCTTCTCCAGTATCTCGTATGGTCCCAGTCGCTTGTTGCTCATCTTCTTTGATGGCCTATCCGTCTCAATATTGTCCCCTTCTATATACACCTTCATCCCAACCTTCAACTCCGGAACTTCTTTTCTTTGTTTATTGTAGTATTTTTTCATTTTGTCTTTTGCTTTTTCTAGTGCTGCTTTTGCTTTGTCTTGTATTTCTTTGATTCTTTTTACAAACTCCTCCACCGACTTGTTCCTCGATTCCATCCACTGTTCCACTCCCTTCCATGGGTGATATCTGTGATTTGCATAGAATGGTGATATTTTGGTTGACGTGTTCATTTTGTTGTTATATGCAAACTCCGCCATTCCCAGCCACTCCAACCAGTCTGTTTGATGGTAATTGACATAGATGCGGAGATAGTGCTCGATCTCCTGATTCATGCGCTCCATTTGCCCATCCGTGATTGGGTGATATGCAGTCCCCAGATTCATTTCCATGCCCAACATCCAATTTGTCTCCCTCATGAAGCCCTTGATGTATTGTGAGTCCCTGTCGGTGATGATCTTGCGAGGGATCCCGTGATAGCAGAAAACTTGGTCTCTGGTTGTTGAGAAAAATGGGTCAAAGGGTTGATTAGATAATTGTAGTGTAGGTTTGCAATAGCAATGAGAATTGAACTTGGATTGCTTTAGGGCAAACTGATGCCCTTTAGACTACATACCAGCCTAGTTATATACTAGTAATGTAAGTAATCTAGAATATTCTACTATTGACCAGTATATGACTAAATACAATTATCTAATGATCTGGAGCATTCTGGGACAGCCAAGCTGCATCCCAGGAATTCTACTTAAATCCAACACTGGTTAACCGTGCTACTCCTTTGCTGCTGATGTCAGTACTAATTGGTTCGACATGGATCATTTTGGTGAAGGTGTCACACCACACATGAATTGCATCATGCCCATTACTGACCGGTAAGGGTCAGATTTGATCCATGGAGATGATTTTCCACAGCGCGTTTGGAATCGCATGCGGATGCAGAGTCCCCGTCCTTGCTCTCCTGGTCTTGGTCTGTTGGCATGCCTCACATGTCTGGATATATTTCCGAATTTGGTTCCCCATCCTAGGCCACCAGTAATTCCTTTCCACCATCTCCTGCGTTCGGTTGATCCCAGCGTGTCTGACCAAAGGCGTGTTGTGGTGTAGCCCAATGATTTTGTCTTGCAGCTCCTTGTCCCTCGGTACATAGAGCTTTCCATGATATGTGATGAGTCTATCTTTTTTTTCCATCCAACGAGTGACCTCTCTAGGGCCGCCTTGACACTTCCATCAATCGATCAAATGGCTTTGATCTCATTGATCAGCTGCTGATCTTGCCCTTCGAATGTGACTTCTTGTGATCAGAAGAACTCGGGCTTCAGTAGCGTGATGTCCTTGTTGTTGTTCTTGCCCTGATTGTGACCTGCTTGTCGTGATAAGAGATCTGCCTTGCGGTTGAGTGCGCCAGGCCAGTGTTGTAAGATGAAATCGAATTCTGCCAACTCGGTGATCCATCGTGCTTGCCGTCGGTTGAGCTTTTGTGGCTTCCAGAAATACTCAAGATTTTGATGATCAGTGAAGATCTCAAATGTTTCCGTGGCTCCCAGTAGTAGCTGCCTCCACTCGTCCAATGATAGCATGATTGCAAGCATTTCCTTGTCGTAGATCTCGTAATTTCGCTCGGTTTCAGTCAATGCATGTGAAATGAACGTGATTGGGCACCAAATGCCATCTTGTTTTTTGCTCAAAACGGATCCTGTTGCCCCTTCCAAAGCATCGGCTTCCAGACAATATTGGCCAGTGTCATTTGGCAATGCCAGGACTGCATCCTCCGCGATTCACTTCTTCAATCCATCAAATGCCGCATGCTCATCCGTACCCCATGACTATCCTGCCTTCCCTGTCAGCCGTGTCAATGGCTTGGCGACCTCTGCATATCCTCGGACAAAGCGTCGATAGAAATTGGTGAGCCCCAGGAATGCTTGGACCTGTTTGACACTCTTTGGTTCGGGCCATTCCATCACGCCCTTGATCTTGACTGGGTCCATCCGCATCGAATTGTGTCCAATAATTACATCTAGATATTCGATTTCCGTGCATTCAAACTCGCATTTTTTGGGCTTCAGGTACAACTTGTGCTTTTGGAGCAGTTCAAGTACTTGTTTTGTGATCCGCCGGTGTTCCTCCAGGTTCTCTGTAAAGATCAATATATCATCCAGATAGACTACCACGTGTCCCTTGTTGATCAGTTCCCACAGTATGTTGTTCATCATGCTCTGGAAGGTTGCTGGGGAATTTGTGAGGCCAAAGAACATGACCAATGGTTCATAGAGGCCGCGGTTTGTCCGAAAAGCAGCCTTCCATTTGTCGCCTTCTTTGATGCAGAAGTTGTTGTATCCCCATCGGATGTCCAGCTTTGTGAAGTATTTAGCACTGCACAGCTTGTGGACCAGCTCGGAGATCAGTGGTAGTGGGTATCAGTTTCAGATCGTCATCTCATTCAACTTCAGGTAGTCTTGAACGGGTCTCAATGAGCCATCTTTTTTCTTGACAAAGAAGAACGTGGATGCCATCAGTGACTTTGATGGCCTGATCCATCTGCTGGCTAGGTTCTCTTGCAAGAATTCGTCCAGTTTGACCTGCTCATTTTGTGATAGTGGGTACACCTTGCAGTCCACTGCTTTGGAACCAGGTTTGAGTTTGATCACATGATCCCATGCCTGTCGGTCTGGCAGCAAGTCAAACAATTCCTTTGCAAAGACCTTGACAAACTCCCGGTATTGATCCGGAATTTTCCCTTCAGTCATTTGCTCCTTCTCCTTCTCTGCTTCTTCTGCAAACTTCTGCACTGGTGAAATGCTGAGCGCGTGCTCACAGGTGAATCTACTATGAAGTAAACCCAAATATAAACATGTTTACACTCCTTGTAATCAGCTTCTCAGTGTGTGAAAGATGCGAGGGCTTTGGGGTGAACAGAACACCAGTATCACAACTCTCAATAGACGCAGATTCAATAGTCGCAGAAGACAAAGTCGACAACAAGAATTTATATATAGCAAACAGTGGTGTCTCAACCAATATCTTCTATACAACCAAAACCAACACTAATCCAACCACAACCAACAATATCACAAGTCAGCGCTTAATACAAAGTATTAAGATCCCTTGTAGCAACAGCGTTCAGATGGCGACGCAAAGCCCAAATATCAAGTCGACGCACTGCCAACCAATACAACCAATATACTGAGTCGACACACTGCCAACTAGTAGAACCAAAATGTCAAGTCAACGCACTGCCAACTGACACAACCAAAGTACTGAGTTGATGCACTGCCAACTAGTAAAACCAAAATGCCGTGTCAATGCACTGCCAACTAACAGCCAATATCCAATGTCCAAAACCCGAGCACAACCTGTCGATGCACTGCCAAGCAAGAAGTGTGGAACCAAAGTTCTCAAGTCGACGCACTGCCAACTGACCAAAACTACCCGAGCACAACTAGTCAATGCACTGCCAAGCTAGAGGTGTGGAAACAATCTCAACAAAGCTCAAAGGCGACAACACTAAGTGCCGCAACAAAATCAGAAGCAGCGAATCCGGCTTTCTGATATCTCAACTCAAACTCAAATCACAGTAGCTACAAGTGCTCAGGGAGCAACTCGTCGCGACCGGGCAGGGGTAACAGAACTTCTTAGGGCGGAATCACGTGGCATGCAAATTGCACAAAACAATCTGATATGGGTATGATTCACAATCCGGGGGAAGCTCCCCAATACAAAGAAACGATGCGCTACTTATACTGTCTACAATGATGCTTAGTAAAGTCCTGTACAACTGCATAGTAGCTACGCTATCTAAGATCGGTTGCTTTTTATGGTAATGAAAAAGTTGAATGATCGGACAGGTCCTGACTGATCAGGACCCCACCCCATTGTCCATATGGTACTTTTGATGTGGGTCAACCCACTGCATCATACTTTTGGAATACGACGTGCTGGATTGGCCAACTGGTATGTCTTGGCGAGTGAGTCCAACGTGGGCACCCCAAGAAGCCATATGGCCCTAGGCATGCCAGACGTTTTTCAGCTCATTTGCAAACTCCGAATTTAAAACATATGTCCTTGAGACAAGAGTGTAATATGTTGTTAAGATATGTCCTGGGACCAGTAATCCAGTTCAGTATGAGCATACATGTAGTCTGTGCCTTTCAAGGATAAATATACTCAATGTTAGGTGGTTATTCATCATATGATTGGCTGATCAATCTACCAATGATCCATGATGATATTGATGGCATTGATAGCATTGATAGCATTGATGATATTGATTTGATCCTGCATGTGCCTCCAGCACTTCCAAGGTCTGCCATCCTCTAATGTACTTGCTCTGTAACATCAATAACCAGACTAGGGTGTTGAGCACTGGGGAGAGCGTCTAGCAGCTCACCTGTGTGAGTGAGAGCTTAGTGTGGGCACTATGCGGGAGTAGTCAAGAGACTTGGATTATAGGGTAATAGAGCCCTCCTTATATTGATACAGGGGGCGTTTGTGTCTATTTGGGACGAGTCGATATGACTCTAGATGACACGTGATGGAGTCATAGATATGTATCACGACATCCATCTTGACAGATGATATTTGATCAACACTCCCCCACGCTGAAAACCACGGGATAGTGTTTGAAAGCGAATCTTCATCGGCCATTCCTTCAGGACGAGTTGAACTCAAGTCCTAGTTGAGATCTGAACTTCTCGA